>JAGPOW010000360.1:90805-138524 GCA_030014935.1 Caiman crocodilus | reverse complement strand
CACTGCTCATTCCCCTCAATCCGGCCCTTGAGACCTCTCCCACATACCCCCATTCAGAGGCATAAATGGCCGCTACTGTGCCCTAGGCGATGGTGGTACACAGTGCTGGGGAAGCAACTGGAGGATTGCTGATGCTGAAGGAGATGTCATCTCCTATTTAGGCTTTCTACATGCATCAATCCAGGGCTGCTGCATGGAAGGTGTGGGATGTGTTGGGAGGAGTGGGGTGAGGCAAGAGAGGTGGAGGTGGGTAGAAGAGGGAAGTGTCCTTATAGCTCCATCCCAGTGCCCATTCCTGGTACCCTCTTAGATAATGCCTACAACTTGCGTCATGCTTGCTGTCTCATAATTACACTGATACAATTGCAGCTAGAGCCTTCCTCTGGACTCTCAGTACTCCCTCGGAGCCCTCCACTCCCCCAACAGCTCTGCCGCTGAATTTAAAGAATACACTAATATGAAAATTAGCTGAAGCTGATCTCCATACCATGGAAGCTGCATTGCTACCAGTGTCCAAGCTGACTAATTGAAAGATAGCTCAGCACTGTGGGCACTGCTGTGACTTACCTGGCCTTTATATGATGCTTACACTTAGTCTTAGCTTTGCACTAAACCAGACAAACTGTTAAATCACAGTGGGTGCATCTACATGAGATGCTTTATAGCACTTAGATTAATGTGCAGTATGGCATTACCATTTATACATACGTGGCAATTACTGCATAGCAGATTTGTGTGAGCTGCCATTTGCCAGTCCCAACACGGACAGGTACTAAAATAATGGTGCATTAACTAATGTGCAGGAGTGCACATGACCCACCACTGTGGGCACATGCTAGGCCCTGCAGACTCCAGCTCTGCCCCCCAGGACTCCACATAAGGAGGGTCTACCTCCCAGGCACCATGCCCCACCTGTGGGCACATGTCAGCTGACATTGGCACCTGGAGCCCTGGCCTGACTCCCCAAAGCACCTGGCAGCAGCTGCCATGTCAGCCTTCTTGACAGTGGAGACACCTGCTTAGGGGCCAGACTAAACTGAACACAAGACCATGGACTTTATCATAATCTGGGATGATGCAGTGGTCCAGCAGTAGTTTTGCCAGGCCACCTGGGGCCAAGGTACACATATATCAGGCCAATGTAGTGCATGCAGGCCTGTGGACAACAGCAATCTGGCTGGAAGCGTTGCATAAAGGTCAAGGGCCTGCAGGTGCAGTGGGTCCATATCAGAGACCACAACCTTCAATCCAGGTTAGCCCTCAGGTCTATGCACTTCATATGGCAACTGGACTGGATCCTGGGCCCATGGGACCCTAGCAAGCCTAGCCACGCGTTCTCAAACATGGGCGAGCTGCTGGAGTTTGCATCAGGACCCAGAGAAAAAGATGACAAAGTGAGAGAGCCTCTTGGGCCACCAGAGCCAGGTACCAATGCAATCTTCACCTTTGGCATCATTTGGTACCTCAGGTAGCCCAGGCCAGCACCTGCCCTTACCAACTCTGGCAGCACATCCCACGTGAGGAGGACTTACTTGATATACGATTTTATTTTCATCCCTGTCAGAATAGGATTGCCTGGGTGAGCACATACCTCCTGTTTGTGGGAGGGAAGCGGGGCAGGGAGGAAAGAAAATACACTAGAAAGGAACTGTGATGGTACAGGAGACCCCTGTATGTCCTGTCTCCACCTCCATGGGAAAAAGGAATCCAGATGCAGCAGCATATCCTGCTCCCTGACTTACCTGAGGGCTTTGGTCTCTATCCCCCAAGGAACCTAGTTTAAAGCCCTCCTCGCTAGGTTAGCGAGCCTTGTATGCAAAGATACTCTTCCCTTAATTCATTAGGTGGATCTCATCCCTTCCCAACAATCATTCTTCTTGGAAGAACGTCCCATGGTCAAAGACGCCGAATCTCTGCTGTCAACACCGTCTGCACAGCTTCCTTCTGATCCCTGACACCTTCTGGGAATTGTAGTGCACACTACAGTTCATTCTGTCAATACCGTGGAGGCTTCTGGGAGTTGCACTTCACATTACAACATTACAGTACATCATATTCAACATTACTGTACGTTACAGGTGGATTTGGCTCACAGAGCTTAGATCGCCAGTGCCATAAGCTTGAAGTATCAGAGAGCTATTTTGTGAGTGGACATCAACAATCCTAACAACTGATGTATCCCCATGATCACTGAGGTGGGAAAAGAGAAAACTGTCAGCATAGAAATGCGAAGGCCCAGCTTCAAGCCTGACAAGGCTTAAGGCTGGCCAAGTGGATCGACCATTTTCAATGAGCTGCCTGATAAATAACTGAGGTGAGGTCACTGACCTGAATTTTCTCATCTTCCTGTTCCAATGCAAAACCCAAGAAGGACTGACATGCATGTGATCATCATAGTAAGTCATAGTTCAGCAGGAAGAGGTAAAATCTTGTTTACTGTCTGAGCCTTGGGGGCTCAGACAGTAAATAAGTTCTTCCTTGTGTTCAGCCTGAAATAGTCTTGGAGGAGTTTGTGACCTTTTGACCTTGTCATCCCTTGTGACTCATATTCATCTTGTGGTCAATCATGACACCCAAGTCCCTTTTGGCCATAGTGCTAGCTGAGCCTACAATTTCAGCTAGCATATCCCCACTTATCTTGCACCACTGCCGAGCCTATAAGTGTGATGCAGGGGTTCCCCCACAACAAGGTGGAGCATCTTGCATTTTTCAGTGTTGAATGCCATCAGGTTTTTGTCTGTCCATTTTCTGAGCCTGTCTAGGTTGGCCTGAATCACCATCCTGCCATCAGGTGTGGACATTTTCCGCAAAGTTTGGTGCCATTGGCAAACTTGGCCAGTCCACTTCTGATGCCAATGTCCACATCATTAATGAAGATGTTAAATAATATAGGCCCAAGGATGGAGCCTTGGGGGACCTCACTGGTCACAACGCACCACAATGATTGACTTCCCTCTGTTACCACTCTCTGGGTCCAACCTCGGAGTCAATCCCCCAGCCATCAGACTGTGATATAGCCGAGGCCACAGTTGGCCAATTTTTCCATGAGATGATTATGGGACACCAGATAGAAGACTTTTTTAAAAATCAAGATATATGACATCAATCTCATCTCCTCCTATGACCAGGTGACATACCACCTGGACAAAGGAGAAGAGATTAGTCAGGCACGACCTACTTGCAACAAACCCAGGCTGGTTATCCCTCAGGATGTTGCCGTCAGCCAGTTTGTCAAAAATGGTCTCTTCGATATTTTTTTCCAAGATCTTCCCCGGGATAGAGGTCAGACTAATAGGCCTGTAGTTCTCAGGATCTACTTTCCTCCCTTTCTTGAAGATAGGCACCACATTGGCCTTCTTCCAATCTTTGGGTACTTCACCTGAGCCCCATGAGTTCTCAAAGATCCGTGCCAATGGCTGAGCTATGATGCCTGTCAGCTCCTTAAGTACCCTGGGGTGTAAAGTGTCTGGGCCTGCTGACCTGAAGGTGTCCAGCCTCTCAGGGTGTTCCTTCACATGGTCTACATTGATGAAGGGTAACAATTCACTCTGACCCTGGCCATCCCGTACCATATTGAGCAGGGCCATCTCTTGCAGCTGGTGAAAAAGCAACGCAAAATACCCATTAAGCAGGTTGGCTTTTTCAGTTGTCCCATATGGTTAGCAGGGGTCCAATGTCACCTTTGCTTTTCCTCCGGCTCACCACATATCTAACAAAGAACCTTTTATTTCCAACATAAGAAACATAAGAAAACATAAGAAACATAAGAAAAAGCTTTTCAAGTTGTACTTCGTAGTCCATTTCTGCTTGAGTGAGAGCTCTTCTGGCAGAGAAGGTATCTTCAGGCTATCAGCACGTCTCTCTAACTACTGGCTGTTTTGTTTGTCCTGGATCATGGCTTCTGCTCAAACAAAATTACCCTGCCCTCCAAGAAATGTCAGTGAATGTTATCAGTATCAGAAGGACTGCATTAGTCTCACCACAACTTCATGGACTGACAACTTATCTGCTACCCCTGGCAAAATAAGTATGTAGAGTTTCTACCAAACATAGTATTTAGAGTACACACTTTACAGTACTGAGTACGTACTATTCTGGGGAATAGACCAGTGAGGTCAAATACTTTCAGAACAAGTAAGGCAAGCAAGGGGAAGTTTCCAAAGAAGGGCATACTAGAAGGATATATCTAGAGATATATTTGAACAAACGTATTTGGGCTTAAATGTTATAAGGCAGAGTGATCAGCATAATAGCATACTTTAAGATTTTATTACAGAACTGAGGGTAGGATCAGAAAATAAACAACCTTTAGGCAAGATCATGAGCTACCCAGTGAATTTGACAGCAGCAGGTATAAGGAGGAAAAAAAGTTTCTTTCACAGAGAAAAAAGAGCCTGCCAGGATTAAGCCTGTGGAGTGACACCACAGTAATGCTAATGTCAGTGGGGGAGAAGCAGGGCTTTTTATTCTTTATAGGTAATTTGGAGGTTGAACACAGCCTGGTTGTCCTCCTCAGGGAGAAATGATCAGATAGCAAAGGGGGACAGCATTGCAAAGCTTCTCAAGTACAACTCTTGCCCTATACTCTTAAAAAATAAGAGTAAGGAAATACTGCAGTAGCCTGCACACATTTTGAGAACAACCAATGCCTGTTATACTAACAACCTATCTATGCCTTGGTGCTATGCTGCTAGTAAGTGTTGTTATAAGGAGTCTCATACGCATACAAGGTACAGGAAATATTTTCAGGAAAATGGGGCTGGTAAAAAAAACAAAAACTGTTGCTTCTAATAAGTGTTGCTACAAATGAGTTTCTGCTGTACCAACAGCTATCGATCAGAAGTGCTGCTCCCCAATTTTAGACCCCAAGTGTTAGTGAAAGGAAAGTATATGGATGTTAGGACAGTGGGACCCACTAGTTTTACTGATATCAATCCCGTTCCATAAACTTCCAAATAGTGGGTACTCTGAAGAAGAGGCCTTCAGACTTCTGCTCTTAGGCATTGCACAACCATGGGCAGCTCAGTATGTAACCCCAATATCCTGAAATGCTTCAGTCAGTGCCGGCCACTGCAGTCCAGATGGACTGAACAGATGGTTCCTAATATGATCCAGCACACACACCAGACAAAGACCTCTATGGAGAGCTCATGCAGACGAAATGTCCCATAAGTGTAACTTGACTGATACTTGTTTCATTTGTGCAATGTTTAAATAGAGCTAGAAATACTATAACCAGTGCTCTAACATCACAGAAGTCAATGCAAACTTGAACCTTGAGTATGTATTTAGATGTAGACTGGTCGGCAATTTCTTCCTCAGTGTGCTCACTCTGGTCCCTGAATATTTCCCTGAATACTGGGTTCCTTGAATATGTCTTCATCTCCTAGGCAGAATACAAGATCCAAAGTATAAGAATGGACCTTTTCCCCTTAACTGTTACTGTGAAAGTTGTATCTGAATCAAGAGGAAACAAGAAAAATTGTTCTAAAACCAAGGAAGCTCCAATATTCTGCTGGCATTTCTTCACTCTGCTTCCCCCTCCAATGAAGAGAGATTTGGAAACCAAGTAGCCAAATGAGGAAAATTTCTTCCTATGGTAGGTGAAATATACAGAGAAAGGAGTCGGGAGATCAGGGTATTGGGAGAGTATATAGAAAATAGTAACCATAGAGAGTGCCTATGACACGTATCCCCCTTCACTGTGACAGCAAAAGAGGTATGTGAAATCACCCTTACTTGCACTTACAACCCCAAGAGACAATCACAACCAGAGCTGTTTCAATCCATGAGGTGCCTGTGATCCCATTCCAACCTGCTGGAGTCCTAGAAATGCTGGTAATGCAAACGTGGCTGGAAGATGCCTGGTACTCCTCCTCCTCATTAATCTTGTTGGGACATTGTGGGCCTATATACAAAAGATGCCTTATTACACACTGGACTGTTCTCCTGAAGATGAATGTGTTGCAGCAAAAAACATCCTTATACACAGCAGAATTAGTCTACTGTGCTTTGTCTCACAAAAAAACATTTACGTTGGCTGCTATGCATTAGCAAAGCTACTGTGTCTTTATCTAGTACCTCATATCAGAGGTACTAATCTTAACGTGCAGTAGCAAAGGTGAATTCATGAATGTATAGAAGTGCCCAGTGTTAAGATTCAGATGATGGTGTGTTGCAAAAGTAGGTGGGTTCATTGTTTTGAGAGAAGGTGAATTGTAGAAGTATACATGTAAACCTGTTTTTAAAAGGAAGGAAAAAATGAGAACCCAGGCAGGACAGTAAGCAATTTAAAGGGCAGGATAAGAATTCGTATTGACTTCAGAAAATTAGAGAAACAGTCTTAAACCCACAAGATGTACTTTGCTAAACAGAAAAATAAAGTAAAATACTGGAAAAGCAAAATCAAAGGCAACATAAATCATGGGTAGTAACTGCCTGAGTGAAATATTATAGAAAAGTGTTCATCAGGCCCCTAGAGATTGCACCTTTGGGTGCCTGCCACTTTAAGGGCAGAGTCAGGCAGCTACTAGGTGCCTGATGACAGTCATTTTGAAAGCATAGGATATGAAGGCTGCAGTTTGCTGCTGTCAGCTGAGGGAGAATTCACCTGGGTGAGCCGCAGCAGGAACATCTGGAAGGTAGGAGCAGGAGGCTTGTGGTCCTGGGCGTGACCTGCAAGTGCACCCTGCAGGGGCTGGGTGACCTGGTGAGGCTCCTGGTGACGTGGGAGCCCCCAAGAAGGTCCAGGCCAGTTACCTCCCCAGTGAAAGGCAAGGCAGGGCACCTGAACTCCAGCCCCATTTGTAAATTCAAACAATCACTGAACCTCGCTAACCTCCTCACCAGAAGCCAATGTCCTACATCCCAAAACACACTGAATGGATCCAGGCCGGGCCATGACAAGAAGCACAAAATCTGCCAACAATATATCCAGTATGGAGATATCGTCACAATACAATACATAGCTCCATCAGGGCACCAAGCGCCATGATGGAAAATACGTGAAGACACCAAGCAGCAACTGTACAACAGAACGAGCGCACAACAAAAATCTATCAAAGATGACAACACACCACCACCTGTCACCAGTTTCTCAGGCCTGATCCTCAGAGGGAATTTACAAACCACTTTTCACAGACAACCCTATGAACTGCACTTCATCCACTTCCTAGGTACAGAAACTCATGGACTCAATATAGACATTGGAATTGACATGCTGCAACCTGCCAGACATCTGACACCCCAAGCATCTCTGCACTTTTACCTGAGCTGCTACATCCCCCATCCCCCACCCCACCTAGCCTATCTCCCATCCCCTCATGCCTCCATTTCCATTTTTACTGACTGGCTTCTTTGCCAGCATTGCTTCTCAGCCTCTGGCTTCTTTGTTATTCTCTTCATCCAGGAATATCACACACACAAACTGCAGGTGCTTCCTCAGCCTGACAAAGGGTTATTCAACCTGAAAGTTGGCATCCTAGGCAGCTAAGCTGAGCTCACCTGGAGCCTCACAACTCCACTGCAACCAGCAAGCCTCAGGCCAGTCAAAGATGTAACAGGTCTGGGCTTTCTCCAGCCAGGACTGTGTGCATGCTGGGGGTAGTTGGAAGTTATGGCACCTCCTACCCACCTTTCACCAGGGGGATCCTTGGTCCTGGCATTTCCTAGGGCATTTCCTAGGGCTGCCAACAGTCCTACCAGGCCTCCCTGACCCTGGCAGAGTGCAGTTTCAGTGGTCATATCCAGGACTTGGGACTTCCTCCTCTCCCATAGCCCCAAGTCCATACCTCCAAGTTTGTCCTAGCATTGGAGCTCAGCAGGGACATGTTCTTCCCCTGCTGGCTGTTGATGCAGCAAATGCCTCCTCCCCACACCCAGCTCTGAGAGTGGGGTGTTAAATGATTGTTTAACAATGTAAAAAGGAAATATGCGCAGAGAGAGTGAGGAGGCTGGCATTTATTCCATCTGCACCTGGAGCTTGGGGAACCCCAGCAGTAGGAGGTTCACCTTCAGAAGCACCAGCTGCTTCCACCAAAGCAGGTGCGGTGGGGTGTCACAAGATCCCCAACAATGCTGAACACACTGTCACTTGGAACACTGGTCAGTGGACAGGGCAGTCGTTCCCAGGCAACCATGGCCAGCTTGCCCAGTAGGCCAAGAGGTTAGACAGCAGCAACTCCATGACCTCTGAAAGATAGGCAGCCCCTAAGGCCTGAACACTACCTGCCTGATGGTGGGGTCTGGTGCCTGTGAACCTCACCATGGAAGCCATGACCTTGGCCCACATTGGCAGTGCCTGTGGTGGAAGAGGAAACTGACTGATGGATGGCGTGCTAGCAGAGGACAGTAAATCCCTCTCTTCTAGGTCCCCCTGCCTCTGCCCTTCTGCTTCCCTGACTCTGTTGACCAGCACCTCTGTCCACTGATTTAGACTTTGGCTGCTGCATGGACTTCCCTTCACCCTCAGGTCACACATGGCAGCCAGCACATAGACTATACTGGACCGCAAAGGATCAAGCTGTTTCCTGATGCCCTCCTTCAGCCTCTTAGCCAGTGCCTGCATCTCTGGTGGCAGCGGCTTGCCACACACAGGGACCCTGACTCCCTGGAAGCTCTACATTTGGCTCTGAAGAACCTTCACTAGAGGGATCACGTGGCTAAGAAGGGCAACACCAGCGCTAAGTGTCTCAGTGGCCTTGAGGAAGGGCTTGAGGACCACCAAGATCTGGGAGATGGTATCCCACTCAGCTCTGTTAAGGGGGCCACTGATCCCAATCTCCTTGAGCAAGGCCATCTCATGGATGGCCTTCTGTTGCACCACCAGCCTCTCAAGCATCAGGTATGCAGAGTTCTACCAAGTCTCCACATCCTGCATGATTTTGTGCTGCAGGATGCTCAGCTCCATTTTTTTGTCCTGCAGCATCTTGCCCGGCTTGATGGTCTGGTGGAAGTAGCCTGCTACCTTCCTGCATTTTGAAATGAGCTTGCTGGTGGTGCTGGCACCATGACCAGCAGCCCAATCCCCTTCCAAGGTGTCTATGACTGAGGTAGAACTTGTGTGCCACAAAGTTGGCATCACAGACCATCTTGACCATATTGGCTTCGTTGTCAGTGACCATTAACCAGGGGGTGAGTTCACCTTGCCCAATGAGCCCTCCCTGCACCAAGTGGTTCATGGCCTCCATGATCTCTGTTGCTGTGCGAGACTCATCCATCACCTCGGCTTGAAGGAGAGCCCACCGATGTCCTGACTGGTCACACCAGTGCCCTGTAAGGGAGAGGTAGGTGTGCTCTCCAGCCCAGCTGCTCCAAGTTGAAATGTAAGGCCACCTGTGGACCTGCCTTGCACAGCTCCTCCTTCAAGTGTTCCCTGAATGTCTCATACAGGGAGAGCACCATGGTCCTGCTGAAGTTGGTATGTGTAGGCACTTGGTATGATGGAACCATGAGAGCCAAGAGCCACCTGAACCCTGCCCACTCCACTAAGGAGAGGGGCTGGTCATCCACAGCAAGCATGTCCCCAAAGGTCTGGGTGATCTTGCTCACCCTTGAAATGTGCCCCCCTTTCTGTCCACCTTTCCCCCACTGTTTCAGGGTGGCCTGCCTCTGCTTTTGTGGAATGGGGGCTTTGGAGCGAGAGGGGAACTTCTCTTTGGGCATGCTCCCACTGGTGCCAGGTTGAGGAGCAAGGGCAAGGGGTTGATACCTGCAGAGATGCATCAGCATTCCCGTGGTGCTCATGTGTTTTGTTCCCTTGCCCTGGCTGGTTTGGGCTTGGCAGTGCAGGCAGACAGCATATGGGGGATCATCTGCCAGCTCAAAATGATCCCAGAGCACACTATCCACTTGCTTCTGGGGTGCAGGTGCATGTGCAGCTACTGCAATTTTCCCCCTACTCAGCAGGCAGAGGCACAGCAACACGAGGAGCAGACTCACCTGAGCCCCTTGCTTTCACACCCTGTACCTCAGCCTCCTCTGAGGTGCCTTCTGGGGAAAGAGACCTGGCATTAGGGGAAACTTGGGGGTGCTAGGGCACTCAGATCCAGCTCTAGCTCCAGCTCTTCCTCTGGCACTGGAAGGCTCAGCATGGGAAGTGAAATGGGGGTGGAAAAGACTGCCATGCTAGTGCTGCTGCTTGTTGTCATGGGTGGGGGAATGGTTATGGCTGGTGCTCTTGGAGAGGATGCAGAATTAGTCACATGCAGTGGCACTGGCACTGACACTGCTCCCCTCTCCCTGCTGCCTGGAGAACTGGAAACCTCATCTCTGCTAGTTGTGGGAAAGAGGCTACATCTGAGTTTGGGCAGGTGGGAACGTATACCTCTCCCTCTCCCTGCTCTTCTACCTCTCCCTGAAGACTTGCCAGGTGCCTTTCAGTATGCTTCATGGTGTGTTTCATAGCCTCTTGTCTTTATAAAAAATACATAAACGTATATGTGCCTTCCTATATAAATTCTCTAGTATAATATGCAATATAATTATGACATTATTATTATAGTCACTGATTTATTCTTTTCAAAATATAAGCGTCTAGAAAGAAAGCAAAAGGTGTTGCAGAATCCCCCTTGCTAGGCTAGCAACTAGAAAATCAAATCAGTGGTAGTAGTAGCCTTTGTTTTCTAACACTCCTGAGCTGCTGGAAGATAGCTCAGTAACTGACCCCAATGCAGAAAGCAGGCCAGTTCAAACAGTACTGCCTTTTATGTTGTTGTTCCATCTCTGCCTTAGAGCACTGGGTTTGGGAGGGACCGTGGGGAAGGATCACAGTCACTGGCCAGCCACACAGTCAGTGTCAGAGCAGTCCTTCCCCTCTTCCCCCTCCCCCTTCTTACTTTCCGTTTCCCTGCAGGCAAGCCCAGCTTCAGCTTCGAAACATTTTGACTGCCCTTGTTTAGTTTCAAGGCTGTTTTGAAGCCCTTCCTTTTGTTTCAATTTTGCTATTTCAAGGTCAAAACAAGTCACAACAGCATCAGCATGAAACAGCTGGCAAAATTTTGCACAGCCCTAAAGGCCAGGTATCACAATTCTTACCGAAACTGGTTGGGGTGGAATTTCTAGTTGAGTGTTTAACAATGTAAACACTAGCTACACAGCCAATGTATGATGGTACATAAAGTGTTTCCCAGATAAAATATTCTTCCAGTTATTTGGAACTAAAATGACCTGTGGTAACTACTTCAGCTGTTCAGGATTGTGAAAGCCTCTTACCAGGAAGAGGTGTGCTGAGCTGACCTTGACATTGCAGTACAGCAAAGTAAAGGCCAAGCTGCTCCTCAACAGGGTGATCACAAGTCAGCAGCATACAGACTAGGGAACAAGGCAGGTGGAAGAAGATGCACACTGGGGGATGCCATTGCAGAGCTTAGATTTGACCCTACCATGGGCACTATCAGACTCTGGCTCACTTAGGGCACCCGTTCCTTCACCCACCTTCCCACATCCATCAGTTTCCACACAGACTAAAAAGAGCTCCTCGGCCTCATGCTCAAGATCAGGGTCAAGGTCAGTTCAGCACATGGCCTCAGAAAAGAGGCTTTCAAAGCCACTGCTAGTCATTGAAGACATGGATTGGTCCCCTCATTCTGTGTTTCTGGGCCAGGTCCCTATGCAGCCCTCCACGAGCGTTCCTTTTCAAGCCTACAAACACTATAGGTGTGCATGCAAAGAAGCCATCTCCTGCTCCCATTTTCACCCCCCAGCCCGCGAGAAGAACAGTTGGGCTACTATGGAGGCCTCAAGGGGTCTCCAAAAGCAATGGCACCTGATATTCTGAGTCAGTAAGAGTCTGGTGGCCAGGCATTCATATGCTACTTCCTAGCTGAACACATGTTGACATGGCATGGACATGTAAGTAAAATAACAGTTCTGCCATACATCAAGAAACATTATGCTGGTTCGATCTCCCCATCTCTTTGGCCTCCCACTGGCGTCACCTGTCTTTCACTGTGAAGTGCCCAAAATGCAGCAAAACTAAAAGCAGTGCAGGATATCCTGGGACATGGACATGGACCATTTTATGCTTTACATGCAAGAGGGGGCTCAGGGCAGCCTCTAGCTTTTCTCTTAATCAGTAAAGAAAGATTGTGAAGCAAAAGGTACCAAATGAGGGAGATAAGAGAAGTAGGTGGATCTGGGAAGCAGGAAGAAGTGGACAAAAGTCTGAGAAGAGTATATAAACCAGCAGTGTGAGAGCAGCTATGAAACAAATGCCATTCTTCAACAGCGAGCAAGGTAGGCAAGTTCTTGTTTCTCTCCTTCCTTTGACTAAAATGACATTAATAAGGCCAGAAAATGTAAAATGGAGCTTGATTGTGTACTCTGTATTTCTATTCATGCTTTTAATCTACACTGTGTTGGAGACCCTGCCTTAAGAGTCAACATCTGTGAGATTTTACTGTAGTTTGGGGTTTTCTTTTATGTTTCTGTAAAGCATTTCACATCTATGAGCTGCTGAGCACGCAAAGCATGCTTTGTACTTCACCATATGTATTGGTAGATGAAAATATAGTTCTTATTCCAGGAACTTGAACTAAGACCGACAAAAACAGCTTTTAAAAGCATGTGGCTAGGTAACTGAATGCATGACAACAGTTTTTCAATTAATGAACAACTGCTGTTTCCTGTTACTCAGTTTAGGAAGTACTGTGTCTGCTCAGTACCTTGGAAAGTTTGTTCTTATTTACAGAGGTGCCTCACTCTGGACTTAGAGGGGTCTACATTTAAACTCCTGTTTTTATAGTAGGGACTCCGGGACAAACTGAGGAGATGAAGATGCTTTTCAGAGTTCCTATACGTAATATTATTGGGGTGAATTATGATTGAAAGGGGGGACAGCAGGAATGAACTAAAGAAAGGATTTGAATGAGTCTTCTGACACTGGATACCTACTGGTAGGCGATTACTAAAATTAAAATCAACAACAATGATCTTACTGACTGTACTTCAGCTCTCACTGATGTGAGCAGTTGCTTTGGCTTGCCTATAGCACTCTGGGCTGTTTTCAAAATCATGTGTCCCCTCTATAGTGACTAACACAACAATACAGAACAGACTTTCAATCATGTGCAGACCAAGATTCAGATCAGGACATATAATCTAACCTAAACCTCAGTTTAGTTATCACCAAGGCTGAAATCCACTGCCTCAGTGCTGTTATTGACCACCTAAGTAGGTGACTACCACTTAGGTAGGCACCTAAGTGTGATGCTATTCCACCCTGTTTAAGTCCCTGGAAATCCATTAATGCATCTACCATTGTGTCACCTGACCCTTAAGAAAGTGTTAAAAAAAAAAAAAGCAGTAGTCTGGAGGGGGAGGACCCACCCCCATTTGCCTTAAGCTTTACAGGGACTTAATGTATAGAATCACTCTTAGACATGTAAAACCACTATTCCATCTCTCAGGTATGCAAGTTTGGACTTAAGCCCATTTAGGTGCCTGTGGGAAGATTTTTATTTTACCATATAGATGACCAAGATGCAACTGGCAAGCAACTTTGAGCTCCCCAATCGGGCTGTGCAAAACAGCACTGTTCCATTTCGACTCGAGTTTTGAAATGAAGTTCAAAACAAAACAGTTTGGTCCAAACCTCAAGTCGAAACAGCTGTTCCATTTCACTGTTTCCTGAGCCCAGTGGTCGGCCGAAACATTGAAACAGCCTCACTGTTTTGACAAACTCAGCCCAGCCCTGGTTCTCCCTTGTCTCCCACCACCTCGCTGCTGACTGCTTCAAAACTCAAAACGTTCGAAATGCTTTGACTAGCCTCATTTTGTTTCGAGGCTGTTTCGAAGCCTTTTGTTTCAATTTGATTTTGCTGTTTCAAGCTCGAAATGAGTTAAATCAAAACAGCCAGCAAAATTTCACCTATAGGATTCTCTTACCTTCTCTAGGAATGCAAGTGCCTCTGATATAGGAATGAAACTAATTCCTGGAGATTCACAGAAGTCTCCCTATTCCATAAATGCTCTTTGAGCTGGTAAAAGAATCACTCCTGCTCTTTTGTCAGGCAACTCAGAGTTGGCCTCAAGCTGCACTTGGATTGCAGCCTTGGTGAAGCAGAATTCTGCTTCAGAAACCTAATAATTTAAATGGAACGTGGCCCTTGGTATAAGCTCTGTTTCATAGTATAAATGCTTATATCCTTAGTAAGATAACCCTCCCCCCGCATAAAAAAAATTATTAGCAAAATTCATTTTTTATTTAACTGGTTGTAGAAATGCCATCACAAAAGCATGGGGCAGATACTAACTAAAAAAAAATTAAAAAGCGATATACTGTAGAAAGTTCTCCTCACCTTCCCTTTTTCCTCCTTAATCTGTCTGGGATTGTACACCATTACATATCTAAAAACTGTAACCATGTTCCCCATTCACCTTTTGTCATCATTTCCCACAAATATGTACATTTCATTATTCGGTTTTTTTCTCAAAGGTCAGTCTCCCTGAGCCCTCCTGACCATCTCTGAATTCCTGCTAGTTTTTCCAATATTTTCCTTGATTTGAAATGGACAAAGGTAACCGAGTGGTGAAGCTAGAGTCCTGTAGATATGGACCTTCATCACCCTGCCCCAAGACATTCAGACTTAGCCTTAGTTTCCAATTTATTTAGGTGCTGTACCTGTTTGCATTACTTCCTCACTGCTTGCTTGCTCTCCTCCCCAGACATCAATTGAAGGCACTTCCAGTCAAGATGAAGAGGCTCATCCTGGGGGTTCTTGCCATAGTGTTGCTGGCACAAGGTGAGATTTCATACTGACCAGGGTGTCCCTTTGTTCTGTATGATGCCTCAGAAAGAAATTAACTAGACAAGGTCTGATCCAATCTTCTCCCTGCGACTAAGTATGCCCGATTCTAGAGATGTTTCTCTGCCTACATGACTCGTAGCCCACTCCCCACCATAGCTTCTGAGCACTTCACAACCCTCCTCAATTTTCTCTCCTGAGCACATCTGTAAGGAAGAGTAGTGATGTGATCTCCATATTATGGATGGGGAACCAAGGAGCAGAGAGGCCAAGGAATTTACCCAAAATCAAACAGGAAAACGGTGACAACAAGAAATGCAAACCAACTCTCCAAAGTCTCATGCTCTAATGTAAAAGCAGTCAATTGTATTGGCTTCCCTCCCTGTCTATGCTCCAACCCACAAAAAAGAAGGGGCAAGTAGGCCTTGTACTTAGTGCCTACTGGGTAGAGATAGGCACTTTAACCCTTGCCCTTCATCCTACTAGCTCTGAGTTTTGCCTCCCTTGTTCTTTAGCTGTTGTGTCACTTGAGTGTTATTACTGCCCTTATGGAGGAACGTGTTTCAGCACTGAGACATGTGCGGATAACCAGGATCGTTGCATTACAATGTTCTTTCCCTTTGAGGGTAAGTAAGATAGCATCTGGGTTGGGGTTGCAACCACCTTTGATGAGTAAAACAGGGCTGCATTGCAACCCCTGTGAAAAGCAGGAACTTGTCATTTAGGACGTGGGCTCTGACAGATCTCCCCAATTCTGAGGGAAGAGTGGGGTGGGAGCCTGAAGTGAGAGACCACTGAGTGTCCACCAGCCCTATCCAGTGTTCTTGGAAGAAGTGCTATCAGGGAAGTACAGTAATGGCTAGAGGAAGGAATGGAAAACAAGAACTAAAGAAATAAGGATGAGGAAAACCAAGAGGGGGCAATGTGAAAGAAATGAATAAGGAAGAGCAAAGTAGAGAAGAAGATAGGTGGGGAGAAACTAGAAAGCTGGAGAAGGGGAAAGGTGGAAAAAGGAAGAGAGAAGGATGAACAGAAGGGATGAGTGACAGGCTAGAGACCTGGAGAGAACAGGAAGGAATAGAGGAGGAGTGGAATGAGTTATTCCCCACCCCATACATTTTTTAACTCTTTTCTCACCACCTATTGGAGGATCCCTCTGTCCTCTCCTCCTTCCTCTGTCTTTTTCCCAAAGCAGTAACCTTGCTCAGAATGTGCCCAATTTGACTCCCAAGAACTATGCCCATCCTGTGTCTCTAATTCTCTCTTCCGGTCTCTCTCAGATACATATGGCAAGCGATGCGCCACCCAGTATGAATGTGAAGTCCTAAGAGTCTTAGGTGGATCTGCAGTAAAGGCTTTTTGCTGTGCTACTAACCAGTGCAACGGATAAGAGGAGGTCACCTACACGCCATTCCAGCCCCACAGGACATCCCTCCTGCAATGTAACCAGACCTCCTCAGCATGGGGGCTGTGCTGCTCCCTTTCTCTCTTCCCTTTTTTTCTTCTCTGTTCTCCCAAGGTAAAGACAGGTGTGTAGTAGATGTTTTCATCCTCTGGTTCTGTAACAATAAGGAGGCCTCCACTTGGCCTAAGAGAACTTACAATAAAATAAATGTGACAACACCAACACAGCCAAATGACTTCCTCCCCCCCCACCATTACTTTCTTTTGAAAATATAACCATGTTTTCATTTTTATTGATGCATATAAACACCGGAAGCTTATAATGGTGGATATGGATAGCAGGCACAAGCTTTCCCCAAATGCAGTTTGCTCCTAGTTCTGCCAGTATACCCCTGTGCCTCAGCAGACCCTAACATTCACTCCACAAAGCCATGTCATACTCCCATTGCTCATATCCTTCGGTCCTGTCTTACAACACCTCTTCTATCCTAGTCCTGGGCTCTCCACGCAGCCGTCAGTGCCCTTCAATCCTAATCTGTAGTCCTTTCTGCTTTCTAGTCTTGGGCCACACATACTTGTTCCAATCTCTCTCCTGCCCCGGGATCCCCCTACACTGTGTTGGCACTGGTGACATGTAGGGGGTGCATGCGGGTGCACATGCACCCTCTGCTCATGGCGGTGCACTCCCTGCTAATAGACGCTGCCAACACTGTTGGCAGCTTCTGTGGGCAGTCCACAATTGCCCCTGGCCACCGCCAATGCTGCCAGTGGTGCTTGCGGGTGGTCGCCAACCCATGGTCAGCGCTTGCCCCCACCGCCAGCAGTGCCAGTGGCAACTATGGGAGCTCCCCACTCACCACCGCTGGCACAGCCATGTCCCCTGAGCCAGGAGGGGCACGTGCCATTCATGACAGATACTTTGTTCCAGGCAAACCCAAGCCCTCAAACTGACCATGACATCTTCCATTCAATAATAGGCAATTTTTTTGATACAGTGATAGCAAATAAGAAGAATACAGGTGAGGCATACAAAATAACCCCTCCCCTACCCCCAACTCTATATTTACAAGTCCTCAGGCTGTCACAGAAAAAAGGTATATTTGGACAGTACCCTGTGGTTCTTTCCTGAACGTCAGATGTCAGCAGTCTAGAGATGGATGGCTGAGGTCCCTCCCCTGACCCCCCACCAGTGGGGTGAGGGAGACGTGCTCATGGTGCATCTCCTATCCATGATGACCTTGGGATTCCCACTCCCCACCTCAGGTGAATTTGGAAAGAGTCTATGAAACTGAATTCAATAAAGTCTCTAACTGAAGACAGCTGTACATCAGAGTATGGACACTTGACCTCTGAATTCATATGATCAGTTAACTGGTTCATTTCCACTGTTAGCCCCAAGACTGGCAAATGGTTCCCAACTATGTGGTGCTTAATGAGATGACCCCAAATTTAAGATGACCCCCCCTAAATAATTAGCTTCTAGATATGGAAGTTACAAATTTGTTATTTTCCAGGTATAGAATCCAAGTACTGGTGGGCTGTCTTCCATTCATCCAGCCCCTTCCCTGCTATAGCAGGGAAAGTAGTGGTTGGGGCGGGGGGTCAAGTGGTATCCTTGGCCTCTGCTTCCCCTTTCCCCCCCTGAAGCCTTCCTGCCCCATGCTACTTGAGCCCCTGCACCCCTACCTCCCCACAATCTGAACCTTTCCCCCTCTCCCCACAGTGTCTGCCTCTCCCCCCACTGCCCTCTTACTGTCAGATGCTGCGTGGACACTATTCTCTCCCCAGAGCACAACACATGGAAGCCCAGTCCTTGCTGGCCCACGCACCAGCAGTGGTGCTACCTAGTGGCTGGGCAGGGGTTGGAGTTTCCCTTACTCCGTGCCCAGGGAGGAATCCAGCCCGAGTTGGAGCTGAGCTGCACCAGACAGTAATGGGAAGGAAGGGGGTGAGGGGACGGATAGGAGGGGGAATGCAAAGAAACTGTAGAGGGCAAGAGAAGGGAGGGGACAGGAATCTGCTGCGAGTCTGACTCTGCCCCTGAGACTGGGTTGGAGCCAATCAGAACTGCAGTAGCCTCCTGCACACCCCTTCCCACCTGTTTATATGTTAATCTATAATGAGGGGCTTCCCCCTTACTTACTGGGGGAGGAAACCTTCTCTTAGATTTGAGTAAATATGGTATACATATTTAGAAATTCACATGCAAGGCCAAAGTGAAAAATTGACATTGACACAAACTAGCTTCAAGGCAGGGATCGGTTCCAGTCTGAGATCAGTCGCATGAGTGCCAAATAAGAACTGCAGAAGATTGTGCCCATTTGACATTCACTGGGCACTGGGGTAAGCCATTTCCCCAAGCCCTGCCTGTACTTAGTGAACCTATTATGTTACATCCTACCTTCAGTTAATTAGCAATGTCAACCATCAAAAGTCACAAGTCAGCCCCCAAAACAATGGCTGCCTATATACATGCTCAGGGGCAAGGACAGAGGGGAAGTGTTTTTAATAAAAGCAGTTCCTGGACAGCTGCTCTAACTAAAGTGACTCAGTCATGTGTGTTAAGCCCCTGCACATTTTTAAATGCCCACAGGACACTATCTAAGCTCACCGAATGAGCTTTAGACAAAGGATACCGTGGCCATTCAAGAGTTACACGGGGACATAATACGCGTACTGGTGAGGCAATGTTGGAGTGGTCCAGTTAGAACATGGAGCAGGCTCAATTAACGTCTGCTCTTGCACGTTCCAATTAGAACATGAACAAACACATGCATAGGCATCCAATGTGATCACCTTAAAAGTCACATGCTTGGAGTTATTTACTCTGATTTTCTAGCTTCCAAACCATTGATTTACACTAGCCTCATGTTTACCAGCTAGAAACATCCTTTTTTTTGTTGACTAAGAGCTGTGATTTTTTTTAAAAAATGCCTCAGCTGTAGAAACTGAGGCTTTGAAGAAGATACCAAATGTGGCAGGTATTGTGAGATTCTCTGTCATGTCCCAACATGAGGCAATATAGGCCCAGCCTCCCTTGTCACTAGTATGAACAACACTGATATGTCCAAAAGGTAAGTGGGGCCCATGAACTTACATAGCCTTGAAAATAATTTTCAGCATTGCTTTGATTTTTTTTCAGAAGTTGCAAAATACATCTATGTTTGGTATCAGTTGTAGGTATATGCATGTTCTGCAACTGCACATACGATTTCTTACTTTATAAAAGTGCATCTCGACCCTGCCTTCTGTCTGACTTTAGGCTAACATGGCTAACTAGTAGCATCTCTCTATATAAATTTAAAAAAAAGAGTCCAAAAGGAAAGAATTGAAATTCAATAGGTATATCCAGAAATATTGCTGCCATTTTAAATATAGGGTAGGTCACCACTATAAGCCTGTACCAATAGAATTTGTTACTGGAGCAGGTGGTTGGCTTGCTCAGATCAGTTCTTCAATCCAGTCCAAGTAACATTATTTCTCTGGGACAGAGGTCAGCAATGTTTTTGGGCAGACTGCCAAAAATACCCACAGCCTCAGCATCTCAGTTGTGGAGGACTGCAAGGGACCCGATCCTTGTTGTGGCACCAGCCTCTTCCCCATTATCCGGCTCAATGCACGCATGCCGAGCAAAATGTCTTCACATGCCACACACTAGCATCCATGACAGAGGTGGCCTACCCCTCTGCAGGCTCAAAACAACAGGCTATAATGCCCTGGGTTCCTCTGCTTCCCAGGTCTCAGCTGAAAGCAAACAATCCCAAAGAACGTTCCCTTAGCCTGGTCTTAGCAACACAGACTTCAAAACCCCAGGGTTGATCTGTACAAAGGGGTTCAATTGCAAATATCAAACAAGCAAAAACAAACACACCCAGCATGGGTTAGCTCTCACCCGGCAACCTTCCTTCTTGAAGTCCTCTTTCTCAGTCTGAACTTCCCCTCCAGCTCCTTCTGCTTATTCCCTCTTTCTGTCTTTTATTTTTCATCAGCCAGTCACTTCCCCTCATTATTGCCAATTACCTGCCAAATGAGGCCCCTTACATGGACAGTTTGTTGCCCACTGGCTAATTGAGTCAGACAGACAGCCTTCAGCCTGTTATAGTTACACTGTGATTTTTACATGAAACTTTAGGACAGTGATAGCTCTAACATAGAGATAGGGCTAGTAGAGACCAGTGAAACAGTGTTTACACAAATGCACCTTATTTCATTCAGTGTATAAGCATATAGTGAGAAAAAGCACATTTATGCCAACTGAAACTGCCTATAGGAAAAGGAATAAATCACCACAGCAGCAACTTACTTTTGAGTAAACTTTACTTAGTGGAAATTAGAATTATCATCAAAATAACAGACTTAGCTAATCCTCCTTCACCATGTTTCATTCCTATGTTGTTCTCTATCCTGATTCTTTGTGCCATATCCTCCAAGCAGCACCTGTTAGGAAGACATGGTTTGCTAAAAGACAAATTGAGCTTGTTCATGGCAATCAAGGGCTCATTAAAAAAGATCAGACACAAAGGTTTTTCATCAGAAAAGGTGGTTTCATCCAAATTGAGGATGTCCATGAGAAAATATCAATTTAGCTGATTTTTTAAAATTCAGAATGAATTCAAATGTCAAATCTAAACCAAATGGCTCATTTAGAATCAATATCGTGCTTCCACAGCTTGATTCAAAATTATAAAACATTTCAGTTTGGTAAAACTGTTGGCATTTTTTCCTTTAATGATGGCTGAATCAAAAGGTTTTAGAACTTTTGATCTTGTGAAACTTTTGACTATTTCATTCTTTTCCTTCCCAGCCTAAGACAAAATATCAAAAAACCCCACTACTGAACTATCCAAATTTCCCCTGAGATAGAAAATCCACTTTTGCTACCAGCTTCTCAGGATGCATAAACATGAGTGCTTAGGAAATAATCAAGTTCTAAACTGGTCCATTTCACCAGCCTGGTTAAGGCTGTTATCAAGGTTGCAAAGTCAAGCTCTCCAAAGTTGGAAAATCCCAGAGAGAAGGCTGACTAGCCACCTCACCTAAGTCCTCTTTGGTATATGCAGTATGATGCACCTTTAAATAATGTAATCACAAACCAATCAGAGACCCCTGCTTCATTTCTACAACAAATAGTTATGTGACCTCCTACTTTATCCCCATCACTCCATAGCTAGCCTCATACCTTATTTTCAACACATTTTTCAAACCCTGCTCTGAAGACAGAGCAATCATTTCCTCAAGGGCTTTCCAATTTCAAATGGATTTGTTACCATATTTTATTGCATGCCACACATTCCCTTCAAAATAAGACACATACCTGGATTTGGGAAAGTAGAATGTAGGGTAAAAAAGATTTTTCCAGAGTCATGGATGGCTATATGACAGAGTAAGTCCTCCTGGAAGCACAGAGTGTGCAGGAAACATAACATCCCAGGACACAGCCTGGGTAAGGCAACAGGAACCTCCTGGTATGGCAGGACACCAGAGAGGCAAAGCAAGGGCCTTTGCAAGGGCAATAGTAAAACTACTTTATAGTCTTTTATATAAGTTCATGTAAACAACAAAGTGTTGCTTCCACGCCACAAGCCTCATCAACATACTACAGACTACATACAGCAGCTCACCCATCCTTAGCTACCTCAATGGTTCTTCAGCCAAAAGCTACGGAGTTGAACTAAATGACTTAATGAAATCCCCTCTGGTGCTACTTTCCTATGTGTCTACTGTCCCACCAACACCTGTGAGAGAGCTAACCCTGGATTCCACCCTACTGCTTGCTCCCCTATGGAGAAAAGAAGTAGCAGCCACGAGTCAGTGGGTCCATCTACATGAGTCATTTACTGTGGAGTAGACTAAGTAGCTCTGCAGTAAACATCTCAGAGTCTACACACGAAGGACTATTAGGCTGCAGTAAACTAAGCAACTGCCAGCAGGGTAGTACTTGTAAATGCAAGTGCTATCATTCTTCAGAGTTTTTTACTCCACAGCAGTGCACATGTAGGCATTTACCCAGCTGTCCAGGGCAGTAGGATGCTTCATTGAGGAGGCTGCCTACCAGCTAGCCCTGAACTGGAGCACCCTCATATCCCAGCCAGTCCCTCTGTAGTACGATAAGCTGAGTTGGAGCAGCCCCATGCCGGCAGACTGACTCCCCAGACCCCCTGCCAGCCAGGGCTGCTCTGACCTAGCGGAACATGCTGCAGTCCCAGGTGCACATGTAAACACGGTGTCCAGGAGCAGTAAACTCCAGCACAATAACTGCCGGAGTTTATTGTATTGTATTTTTATGCATGTGTAGACTTGCCAAGCGTCTCCTATAGTGCGTCTATGCCAGCAAAAAGAAATCAGCTTTCCCACTTGAGACATACACCTCAATTATGGAGGACTGATTTCGACAGAAGGGATGCCTGTGGTATAAATAAATATGTTTTGGCTGCCCAATTAGAAAAACCTGCTACTTGGATTGTAAAATATTTATTATTATAACGCATACTGTATGCCAGAGTTTGAAATACCTACTGTCACCACTTCATCCTGATTTAATCCAGGAAACAGACTATCACAGCACTATCACCACTCCTGGTATACACTGCCTGCTTTGTGTGCCTTTACTCCTCGTTCCAGGTTGAGATGGTTTGCTCATCCCCTCGCCCTTGACTCCACTGAGTGTGAATGAACCTCATTGTCTGAACCCAGCAGAACATTCTCCCCCCCTCACAATTCCTTTAGCATATGTGTGGGACTAGCAGCAATCTCTCATGACTCGTTAGCATTTCAAGTATCTGTAAGGTTTTGGTAATGCACTGCACAGCACAGACTGCCACGTTCCAGGAAATATGACTAGCAAGGCTAAATCCAGCAGCACAGACCAGGAAGGAAAGTGTCAACAGGGCCATTGTGAAACACATACATTTGGCCTTGAGCATAACAGAACAGAAATATCCCTGCAATATACTCTTTTAAGATTTTCCAACAATGTAGGCATATAAAATTAAGTCAGGAGGAAAAGAAACAGGGAAAGAGATTAGACAACAGAGGCAGAGAGAATATGATCCTGTCACTCTTACAAGGACAAAAAGAAAAATATATTCCTCCAGAGACCAGGAGGAGCAAGTCAGTGAAGTGACTCCAGGGTGAAGTTTGCAGAAGTAGGAGAGGAATCAAGGCTTTTCATTCTTCAGAGCAGTGGTTTTCAACCTGTGGTCTGTGGGCCCCCCTTTATCTAAGGGGTCTGCAAAAGATAACTATGATCACTCACAAGTGTGTGAATACCCACACTTAAAACTGAAAGGGGTCCTCACTTCCATATGAAATTTACAAAGGGGTCTGCACCTTCATTCAAAATTTTTAGGGTTCCACAAATGAAAAAAGGTTGAAAACCACTGCTTTAGAGGGAAACAGGAGGGGGAAATAGCTGGTTCTTCTCCTCAGGAGGAAGCACAATCTAAAGGGGGACAGGAAACATGTCAGATGTGATGAGCTTGATTTTGATCCCATGCAGTTGCAAATCTAAAATTAGGCATTTCTGGTTTCTGTGGGGCTGGCCCCATGTGGTTTGGCCCATACGGTCCCAATTAAATTGTGAAGTGAGTCCTTTGGCTGATTAGACCTTGGGCTTAAGCAAGAGGAGGGGAAATGGATATTAGGAACAGGGATCCAACAATAGCCTCAGAACAAATGGCGCATCAAGTCATCTCAGACCCCCTATCCATCTCCCAGACATTGCCCCTCTTTATCACACAATGTAACAGCACGGTCATATTCCGCCACAGCGCTTCCCACTGTGAATCTCCCCAAATACATTAAGGTCCCCTGGTAGCCATTTTAGCCTGCACACGATCATATGATTGTCCTGCTAAGAGGCCTTTGAGCCTCCCATCCTGGTGTCATACCAGTCAGCTCAGCATGCAGTCCCAAAAACGAGGGCATCAGTATCCTGAACTTGTAACGCTGCCGCTGGTCATTGCGGGCCTGAGTCACTGGAATAAGGATGTTTCTCTGCCAAATGCATTGCAAAGCATCACAAACTGGTCAAGTTTTGCCATCCATGCTGATTTGATCGAACACCTCCCAGAACCATGTGTCCGGCTCTTTACAGTCAATAAGGGGCTGTAGCCTAGCACTCTAATGCATCTGCTCCAAGGCAAAAGTATTCTGAAATGGCACATACATCAGGCCCTATGACAATTATGGCATGCCACAGGACAAACAGGCCTTTTTGTCCTCTAAAAGGCATTGTCACAGTCTGGCTGCCTGAGATGCTGCTGGTGCTACTGTGCTGCTCACTAAGTTATTATTAGTATTACCTATTGTTATTTAAAGTGCTGAACCAGATTGAGGCTGTAGGGAAGTAGGAGACCTCACTGGGGCACACTACCGTGCCATGTAGGGGCCCCAGACCCAGAGAGGGTGCACCTTAACACACACACACAGTGTCACCCATGTCATGACTTTTGCTTGTCAGCAGCTTGAGGTACAGTTTCCCAGAAACCCCTGCACCTATCTCCTTCTAACTTAGCAGGCTTTATGGCCTCAGCAGGGGCTACTATGCCTGCTGTTTTCACACCTCTGTGGCTGTACACTTAGAAATGACACTAGTTTTGCTTTCAACACTTTGAGGTGCAATTTCCCAGAAAACCCTGAATCTATCTCCTTGAAACTTGGCAGGCTTCATGCCCTCAGAAGGGACTACTACTTCTGCTGTTTTCATCCAAATCTGCCATCCCTAAGCCTGTCTAACATTGACCTGACCCTCTGTTTCTGGGCTAACCACCCACATTTCTCTCTTGCCATGCCTTGATGAAACAATAATTATGTTGTTACTCAGGCGGGAAGCTGCCCATTCTACTACCCTGACACTAGTGGTCACTATCCACTGCTCCAAACCTCCCCTACTTGGTGGCCCACACCTTGCAGATGGTATATAGGAGTCGATTTACACCCTACGATGCTGGGATCTGCTCACCCCTAGCTGCTGTGCCTCCCCAGCCGTGGGGCTCTGCACAGTAGTGTGCCCCAATGAGGCCTCCTCCTCCCCAGTAGTCTGAATCTGGTCCACCAGGTAAAACAAGAACATAAATATGAGCCCCTGCGCTATAACATAACATGAGTCCTGCAAGCCCCACGCTCTTTAAAACCCCCAAACTGCTCCTCGAGTATTGAGTATCCCCCAGCTCTGGGTACCTTTAAACAACCATGCTATTCACCTGAGTGCCTGATGTGTGCCAGCCTGTCAGATGTCACCGTTGTCCTCAGGAAGGATGGCCAAATGCCAAGCCAGATTCCAGAGGGTCCTCAGTGGTTCTTGCTTGCCATGACTTTGCTGCAATAAAT
This sequence comes from Caiman crocodilus, assembly GCA_030014935.1. Classification (NCBI taxonomy): domain Eukaryota; kingdom Metazoa; phylum Chordata; order Crocodylia; family Alligatoridae; genus Caiman; species Caiman crocodilus. The sequence continues at coordinate 113,046 of JAGPOW010000360.1, read as the reverse complement.
GTATTCAGTATGGAGTGAAATGTTATTTCCATCCCTCCTAGTCCCCTCCTTAGATCTTCTCATCACTCTTCCTGTTTTGGGGCTCTGCCTCCCCTACATCCTACCTAATGACAACCAATGATGTCGCATCCCAGTCTTCTGGGCTTTGTCACAGTGTTGGTATACAACTTGGTTGTTTGAAATGGTATATTGTGTGCAGATGTCAGTTAGTCTCACTGGGCATGTTCACACATGCAAGCATGTGCACTTGCAACAGCTCAAATAGAAGAGGTGCAAATTTGAGCCGGGGCTTTTTGCTTCAGCACACGTGCTCAGACATGCACTTTATTGTGGAGCAAATTGTGTCACTTGGGGCAAAATAACCCTGCCTGGTTCCTCCCAGATCTTCAGCCAGGGGGAGCTAGAGCCTGAGGTCAGTACCTGTGCTGTCCCCAGCAGTATAAAAAGCTGCCCTGGCAAGTAGCTCAGGGCTATCAGCTCTCAGGAGCTTCTGGGGGCAGGCCAACCTGGGGACACTACCCCTTGTGCCAGCTGGATTGCTGAAGCAGCCCTGAGAGTTCCCTGCACCTTCTACCCACTGCAGCTGCCTGGCTGTGACTTGCTGTGCACCTACCAGACTCGAATGGGGACTGCAGAGCCCTGTGGGCCAGCTGCCAGTGGGCTGCAGTTGCAGGGTTGGCCTTTGTGTGGCACTACTGCCATGTGTGCCCCTGCCCAGCTATCTGGGCAGCTATCACCCGGAAGATGTTCCAGGTGTGGTGGCCTGCTTTGAACTGTCAAAGCATGTCCTCCTGGCCCCATTTGGCCAGGAAGTCAGCCACAGCCAGCTGGGTCCAAGGTGCCAGCCCTGAGCAAGCAGGGTCCTGCCACTGGCCTCCCTAGCAGGAATTCTGGTGTTTCCTATTGGAAAACTGAAAAATCCCTGATAAAAAAATCTCAGAGTCACTCTGTAAAATACCCCCAAATCCATGTTCCTCCACAAGTAAAACAAAAGACCACTATAAAGACAGAGAGTAAGATAGAGACAGCGATCAGTTGGACAATGTTTTATTGATATATCTTACAGTGTTAAAGCAAGTCTCTTATCATAATAATAAAGTGAACTGTAATACATATTTCATGAATTCATGAATATATGTTTTGCTGCACTCCTACAGGGCGATGGCTCCCAAACAAAAGGTATGCCCCCCAACAGGGAGTTCAGTCCCACAACAGGGGATTCAACCCCCAAACAAGGGGTTCAGCCCCCCAACAGGGGATTCAACCCCCACACAAGGGGTATGGCCCCCAACAGGGGCCAAATAGCCCCCACTGGGGCTACCACCCTGCTTGCAAGGCCCACATGGCCCACCCTGGCCCCCCAATGGCTGCCCCACCCAGCCTCACCCCCCGCAACTTGCACTCCCAGGCCCCCAAGACTACCCCACAACCCCAGGCACCATCACTTAAACCGCCCCCCCCCAAAAAAAATAAAGGAAAAAAGGGGGGGAAAAGCCTCTACTTACCCTAGAAGCAGGGGTGGAGGGGCTCCAGGGACTCCTGGCAGAACACCCCAGGCAGCACAGGACAGCAGGGCCTGGGCTGAGGCCACTGGAGCTGTCAGCCTGTCCCGCACCATGCAGGTGGGGCCCCAGGTAGCCACACAGAAGCTCCAACAGCCGGTAAGTGCTGGGGTTTGGGGCTTTTTTAATCTATAGGGTGCGGGGGCAGGGATGGGGGGCTTGGGGCGATAGGTCTGGCCAGGGCAGGGGTTGGGGGTCTCAGGAGGACTTGGGGGGAGGGGTCAGCCCCAGAAAGGGAAGGGGAGCTTAGGGGCTGATGGGGGGAGGGGGCCTCCGGGGGGCTGTCAGGGGGAGGGGGGCTGAGGAAGTGGGCGGGGCTGTCAGGGGTCCCCCCATGGTCCCCTTCCCCCTCCTCCAGCCCTCTCAACCCCTTACTCACCAGCACCAGAGCCCTGGTGTTTTGGCACCAGGGTGAGGGGCAACCAAAGAGGTGCTCTGGCAGCCAGAGCATCTCTGTGGAGGACCCAGCCTCCATTTGCCTCAGGACACGGTCAGGGACCATGCCCTGCAGCACTTTTTTAAACATTGATTTTTTTAGACCCCTGGATATCCAGGGATCTAATTTTCTCCGTGCGCTGCAAGTTTCCAGCATGGGGAACATTTTCTTGTTCCTGCACGTGGCTGTTGCCCAGCCTCAAAGGGGCTTGAGGCAGGGCAAGAGGCATGTGCATGCTCATGTGAACTTGCCCACTGGGGTCTTGCCTCAGAGGGACTGGTCTAGCCTCTCCCTGGCCCTGGTTACCTTGCCTCCACACTTACTGCAGCTGAGTTATGGACGTTCGTCTTTTCTTCTCTCCACAGGGTCCTGGTAAGCCCAATTTGCCTGGGAGATGGCAAGAATCCATGTGTTTAACTCAGGTAAGTACTGCTGCCCTTCTGGGCATGCAGTCTGCCTCAAAATCAACTCTCAGGGCTGCCACCACTTGACTCCCGTGGGGCTGAGCTCTCTGCCAGGCTGCTAAGTGCCCATAGGGGAGCTAACTTCTGGTCCTGTGGGCTTCCTTTCCACCACAGTTTTTATTCCCAGTTCTGTGGGCCGTCTGGCGAACCGGCACCGACAAGCAGCCATAAAACATGACAACACTGGCGCAGGAGCCGCTTCCAGCTCCTCCCGGCTCAGCTGCTCCTTTTTTGATTTTTTTTCTTCTGCAGCAGTGCTTTCCCCAGCTGCGGCTCCGCACCTGCTGCTCCCTTGGTCCGGTGAGCTGTTCAACTTTCACCCCAGGTAAGTTCCCCTCTGGGGTTTTGTATTTTTCACAGTACCTTATAGACATGATCAAATCAGTGATGAAGGCATTAAATAAATAAACATAGTTTTAAAAATTAAACATATGACTCTGATAAAGGTAACATTTGTTTTGGCACTATTTTCTCTAACTATAATTTGCATGAGATTATTTCCTGACCTCATTTGTTGGCAGAGTACACAGGCACAGAGGCAGAGGCACAGTAGAAAAGGTGAAAAGCAGAAGAGTTGGCATCATTTTTTCCAAATTTTATCCATAAAAGATGCATTCCAGCCATATAGGAAAGAAGAGAAATTGTATCTACAGCAAGGGAGCTCAGGGTCACTACTGGCGTTTCACCTCCTTCTTTTTTCTGGCCAGGGTCAAAAGTTGCAAAATACCAATACCAAGTAAAAAAAAAAATTCTTGTGGACGGTGTGGCAACAGGAGATGGGACAGAGGTGTTGGGGAAGCATATAAACCATCAACATTAAGGAGCACTTGGAACCAAAACACTCCAAGCTTCAATGATAAACCTTCAGATGAAGTTTTTTCCCTTCCTCTGACTATCAGCAAGAGTAGAATGAAACCATTGCAGCATAGCTTCAGCTCTGCAGATTTCAGCTTTATAAAGTGCATTTTAATCTAAAGTTGCATGTGAGCAAAGACAACTCCATGGTGTAGTTTCATAGTTGTTAGGATCAGAAGAGACCTGAGCCATCAAGTCCAACCCCCTGCCATGGGCAGGAAAGGATGCTGGGATCAAATGACTCCGGCTAGATGATTGTCTAGCCTCCTTTTGAAGACCCCCAAGGTAGGAGCAAGCACCACTTTCCCTTGGAAGTTGGGTCCAGATCCTAGCCAGCCTGACTGTGGAGTAGTGCCTCCTGATGTCTAGCCTGAATCTACTGTCAATCAACTTGTGGCCATTATTTCTAGTTACTCCGGGTAGTGTTCAGAGGAACAGGGCCTCTCCCATTCCCCGCTGGTCCCCCCTGGTAAGTTTATAGATGGCCACCAGATCCCCTCTCAGCCTTCTTTTGTGGAGGGTTAACAGGTTCAGGTCCTCATAGGGCCTGCCCTGCTGCCCCCTGATCATGAGAGTAGCTTTCCTCTGGACACTCTCAATGCTGGCCACATCCCTCCTGAAGTGCGGCACCCGGAGCTGGATGCAGTACTCCAACTGTGGCCTGACCAATGTTGCATAGAAAGGGGGAGGATCACCTCCTTCAACCTGATTATGATGCATCTGTGGATGCATGACAAGGTGCGGTTAACCTTACTGAGTCCTGACATTGTCGGCCCATCTTCATCTTGTAATCAATAATGACTCCAAGATCCCTTTCTGCCTCTGTGCTGATGAGAAGGGAGTTCCTCAGCCTGTAGGCACCCCTGTAACCTGTCCAGATCTAGTTGTAGCCTGTCCCTCCCTTCTAGTGTACCCACCTCTCCCCACAACTCAGTTTCATCCGCAAATTTGAACAAGATGCATTTCACCCCCTTGACCAAGTCGCTGATAAAGATATTGAAGAGTATGGGTCCAAGGACTGAGTCCTGGGGCACTCTACTGCCCACATACCTCCAAGCTGAAAATGGCCTGTCCACCACCACTCTCTGGGTGCGGCCCTCTACCCAATTTGTAACTCATCTGACCGTGTAGGCATCAGTGCCACAGTCACCTAATTTTTTAATGAGAATGGGGTGAGAGACGGTGTCAAAGGCCTTCCTAAATTCCAGAAAGACTACGTCCACCACAACACCTGCATCCACAGCTGTGCCAGCTTCTCTGCCCCACTTACCGTCAGAGGATGCGCCACTGCTGCCTCTGCCTCTGCTGCCACTGCTGCTGGTGAGTACAGAGGCCACATGTGTGCTGGAGGCACGTGTGCACCCACTCCGGACTCAAGCCCCAAGTGCTGGGGGCTTGATCAAACCATAGCTTCTTAAGGGACTTTTAAGGGGCTTTTTTACCCTTGGGAAACAAAAATAGTACTCAAAATTCTGGTCCTAGGCATTTCTATAACATGCATTAACTGTTACAGAAATATGAAGGAAAGCATGCATATCCAGCAGAACTTGCTCTCATTGCTCCAGTTAAGTCACTTTGCAACCCATAGACCAGGGTTGGTCAACCTATGGCATGGATGCCGCAAGTGGAATGGGCAACCTCTTTGTGTAGCACCTGGTAGATAGAGGGGCAGGGAGCAGAAAGGAAAGGAGCAGATCAGGCAAGGAGCACAGGGAAGGAAGCAAAGCAGCAGATCAGGAAGGGAGTACAGGGCTGCAAGAAGAAAGAAGAGCAGTAGATCAAGCAGGGGAAGAGAATCAGAGTGGCACTTGAAGAGAGTATAGTGCTAAGTTGTGGTACGCCTGCCAAAAATGATGACCTCCACTGCCTTAAACCATTCCCCACAGACTCTATTCTCCACGCTGCCTTTGTCATCTGTTCCTTAAGCACGCCCCTTTTTGGCTTTTTCCATCTTTCCTCCAGCATCAGTCCATCTGTCTTCCAATCACTCTTAATGATCTTCTCTGAATCTCTGTTACTGTCTTTCATAACTTGTTGGATGGATATAAAGAGCAGCAAGGGTCTCTTACCTAGGTTTTACTGATTTACTATTTTGGCTGGTGCATCACTCTCACTGCCTGTTCACTGTCTTCCCCTGACATCAGTTCAAGGCCCTCCCAGAGAAGATGAAGAGGCGTATCCCGGGCATTCTCACCATAGTGCTGTTGACACAAGGTGAGGCCTCACATTCACAAACGCTTTTCTGCTTTCTGACACCCTGGCAGGTTTTCTAGATGTTCCTTTTGTTCAATACAAAACCTCAAATAACTGGACGGACTCAGATAACAAGTAAACAGACTGATCCCTCTCCCCGCCACTGAGGTGACTAGTTCTAGTCTTGTCCCTTTGCCTATGTGACTTACCCATTGCCATGGTCTCTGAGCACCTCGTAGCCCTCTTTGATTTTCTTCTCTGAGCACCCCTGGAAAGAAGGGTAGTGTTGCCACCCCCCCATCCTAGAGTTGGGAAGCTGGGGAGCAGGGAGGTCAAGTGATTTCTCCAAGGTTGAACAAGAAGCTCAGAGAGAGAAGGCAAATGAGCCCAAGTCATCTGAAAACTAAACTGAAGTCACTCACATAAGGAGTCAGATTTACTATTTTGGCTTCCCTACCCCCATATCACACCCCAAAAGATAGAAGGGGTGCAGAGGCCTTAGATTTAAGGTCTCTTTCAGGAGAAAGTAGGCATTTTTAGCATTCCCCTTCATTCTGTTGTCTCCCTGAGTTTTGTCTCCCTTCTTTTTAAGCTGTTGCATCTCTGGGGTGCTATTATTGTTTTGATGGCAGAAGATACAACCTTGTCAGGAAATGCAGACGTGATAAAAATTGACGTATTACATCTGTGGTAGTGGTACGATGGTGTGTGTCTGAGTGTCACAGGTGCCTCTGATGAGTGTGTTACAAGGCTAAGTCTTTAATTTCAGATAGTTATTATAGAGTATAAATGATGAATAACAATTGTTTTGTAAGACTATAGTCTGCATGTATAGATGAATGATTGCGAAGTGAATGGAAAAATATTAAAAGAATGACGTGCAGGCAAACAAGTTATCAAAAGGTGGAAGACTTCCAAGGAGAGGCCAAAGACAGAGCTCATAACAAACGCAGCAAGGCAATACGAGATATACCAGACACTTTGAAGAACAACGTTCACAATGCTGCCAAGTAAACTCATCTGTTTGCCAGAGTGGAAAATTACTGGGGTCCAAACAAAGAAAGCATGAAGTCAAGAAAGGCAGAACCCGTCACTCAACACCAATTTGATGCCCCCTATAAAGGGGAGAAACTTAACAGCGAGAGGTTAGGCAATACTCTGCATACGTCACTGGAGCACAGATACGCGTCTGGATAAGGCCTTGCTCCTCATCTTGTACTCCTAAGCTGGCCACCTAGTGTAGTAGTGAGCAACCGACGATGGTAACTATACCATTCGCAGAGTAATTTCGAGTGAGTGTGTTTGTGAACGTATGAGCGCTCTTTTGAATATTCTGATCAAAAAACACAGCATCTTGCCTTGTCCCCCTCATAAAGTCTCGCTTGTCATTTGAGCGACCGATAAATTGTGTAACATAAGTAGATGGAAACACTGGTGGGAAGAAAGATCCTACTATTCAGGACTGTGCCTTGGACACAACTCTACAGTCTTGAGAAAAAAGGAGATGGGGGCCTGAAGTAGCTGACCACTGCGTATCCATCAGTCTTATCCAGCACACCTAAAACAGATCAGATTTCGCTCTATCTTTTTTCTGCATTATTAAATGTGTGGCCCATGGATTGACCTTTTTGTATGTTGTTCCTACCTGTTCTGAAGACAGATTTAGTCATTTCCTCAAGGGCATTTTTATGCTGCTCACTGTATCTGAAGCTATGTCTCTGCAGCAGTTACAGTGTGACTGTAGTTATATGAGTATACCTGAGTTTGTTTTAAACTAGCTCGCTCAAGCACTTGTCATGTCAGTTTTATTTTTAACCTGCAGTGTCTGCCATCCTAGCGTAGCCTGACTTCACTGAAGTCTAGGACTTTCCTTAACACTTCTGTAAAGCGTTCACACGTACAATGAAAGTGCTTACTATGAAAGTTCACCTCCCCACTGTTATTCCAAAGGCCTGAGTTTCTGTCCAGAAAAATACCCTAATAAAATACTTCAATGTGGAGAGATCAACATGGTTACAACCTATACCTCTGTTATTTGGCACCCAAAGCATGCTGGGTACTCTGCTATACATCCTGCTAAGTTGAAAACATAGTCCTTCTACCAGCAAACCTAACAACTCCAGTATCTGTCACGTATTCATTAGACAAATTACTGGGAATTTTTCCAGTTATATATGGTGGCTCTTCTACCATAGCTACCTTCAAACACATGTCCATGGCCCTGCTCACTGCATTCTTCTGCCCCTCCTGAAAACACAGCAAGTATAATTTTGGTTCCTACACTCATTACAGTTAAGACGCATACAACAGTTCAAAGTATAATGACTGACATTTTAAAACAGGGACTGCAGGGCTGGACAAATGTTCCCAGATACTGGGCACCTGTAATGAAGACTGAAATCAGGAACTTCTGTGGTGTCCAGGGCCTTTCAAAATCGGGCTGTACCTATTCAGGTGACTCACTATAGGCCTAGGGATCTAATTTTGACTCTCCAAGGGTTAAAGTAGAAGCCCTGCAGCACAGGGCACTCTCAGGGCAATTTATATTTAATGTAAGTGTTTTTTCAGTTGCTTTTCAGGATTATCACTGAAAGGCAGGATGGCAGGAATAAGTACCGGAAGGAAGAATCTGAGTGGGGTTTTGGCACTTGATGAATAGGTTATTACTAAAAACATGTCTGATGGAGACATTCAGGGAACAATTGTGCTTTTATTCAGAGGGGAGTTGAAAGCCCAAAGGCTCCTAACTCTTTCTCAAGTCAGCAGCAAACAGAAGCAATTGCTCTGTCTAGATGAGAATAGCAGGTCAGCTGCTCCCTCCAGCATGAAACGCTACCACAAAAGTCCTTCAATCATGTAGGCCATAATACCAATCAGGCTACATGCCCTACAGTGGTGTGCAGTTCAGCTAGGGCCAAAATGCACTCACTCAGTACCCTTACTGTTCTGCTGAACAGAGGCTATCAATGTCTTACGAGCTGGATGAAGCATCCCTATCCAATTTATAATCTGCTTTTTCTCTCCCCTGTGCTCCAGCCAGAGGCTGCTATCTCTGTCACCTGCCAGCGCAGTCATCCTGCTCCTCTGCTCACCCAGTAGATTATAAAGATGAGCAATGAGCCCCAGGCTCATTCAACAGTAATAGTGGCCTTGCTCAAATATGACAATCACAGACTGTGAGAGGTTCTTCAACTCTTTCTCTCCCAGGTAAACACACCAAGCAATGCTCCAGCCATCCCGTGTGTAATGTCAAAAACATAATCATGGTATCATAGTAGCTAATAGTATCATAGTAGCTAATAGTATCATAGTATCATAGTATCTAGTATCACAGTATCTAATGGGGGGTGATGTTCCCTGGAGGTTGATACAGACCTATGTGACAGGTAAACAGGAACCCTCCACACTCATTGCCCACAGGGCTTCCTCTTCCAATGCACAGTACAGCTGTACTTCCTTGCTTACAGCATCCTGTATCCACCTCCCCACGCTCCCCTCCCCTCCCCTTCCCTCCCCCAACATACACTTTCATTTCATGTGTAAACCAATGCAACCCCCAACCAATGCACTTTTATTTTTTCTCATGGAATGAACAAACCAATGCGGTGCGCCTTTCTGCACCATTGCTACTTGTAAGTCTAGGGAAGAAGCCACATGTCACAGAGGAATCAATAATAAAAGGCACGGCAGCCCCAAATCAGCAATACATTTTTATGTTCAGTTTGACTTTGATCTGAGAATATAAGAGCCTTCCTGGTTTCAGTGACATGCATGAAGCTAGGGGATGCACAGGTGGGTACAGGCAGCAGGTGCGAGTTCTCCTTGTACATACTCCAACCATGCTGGTCTAGACTCTACCAATTCTTCTACCAATTCACTTCATTCATGTGCCTCTCAGCACCTCTGGCTACACATATACACAGAGCACTTATTCCTTTCAGTCCTGCCCTGAAGATCCTCCTCTCCTCTCCCACCCCTGACTTTTCCAGCCCTGAGCTCTGACAGTCCGCACAACTCTGAGAATGCCCCTTAGTCCTGCCCTGAAACCCAAATCTTCCAGCTCTGAAACCCCTCCCAAGCAGCCATGCCAACACATTTTGAAAAACCCCATTCACCTGAACTATTTCAAATTGCTCAATGAAGGGGACTAGACAGAAGAGTATGAATACAAAGAGCACATGATAAGGATGTCAATAAATTAAAAATACAGTTACCTTTCAGTGACAGTAAGCACGTCTAGCACCGATTGGTGTCTGGCCTAACTTGAAATGAGCTCACTCAGGGAGCAGTAGCAACCCAGAGCTTACCACGGGCTGCAAAAGCCACCCGAGAAGTGAGGTAAATCAGCTTTGTGCTGCTACTGCAGGTTTGCATGAGAGGAAACTGCTTCTCTTTTTTTCCACTTCAAATAGACGTTTTGTTTGGAAGTGTTTGTATTGCATTAACACGCTACAAAAAGGGCTCCCTTCACACAGCCCGAACAACACATTTGGGAAAACATGGTTCTTTGAGGGCAAAAATAATCTCACTTCTGTCTGTCCTACTGGTAACTGCAGGTGGTCTAAAATTGTCAGGTGAAAAGCGTCATCATCAGAAAATGTACTTTCAGACCCAGAGGTTTCCTGTAGGTAAATGTCAGTTTTATTGACATTTTTCTAGTTTTCTCAAACTGTGGATTGCTAACTGACATTTTGAATGAAAATGCCGTGTTAAATTGAAATGTCAATCCTGAATCAAACTGGATTCCTTTGTTTTGACTTTACATTCTTTTTTCCACATTTTCATTTCATTTCAAATGCCAAAACATTTGGTTTTGACTGAGGATGTTGAGAAAGGTTGACACCATAAGTAAGACACATGCACCCTCCACAACAAACATTTTTACTGCCTCCACCCTTTTCCCTCCAGCACATCCCTCTTGCAGTTTGTTATCTGTGTTAGTGATGTTCTGGACTGCAGATACATGCAAGATACATGCATGGCTAGATCCTAAGGGCAACCGGTGTATACCTGGCCCAAATGAAGAGACATTGCCACTATCTCTAGCTACAGCGGCAGCTCTGCACCATAACTGAAAACCATATCATCTGCTGTCCCCAAGTTGCCTCTCGCAATGCTATTTGCACTCACTAATCACAATTTCAGATCTGAGCCTTCAGGCCCCCAGCCCATCCAAAGCAAGTGCAGTTTTCATGGTACATTTGGTGAGCTCTAGCACTGCATTGAATAGAAAGAGCAAACAGAGTAAAGTACATGCCACTAGCCGTTCATATCTCCCAACAAAGTATTTGAAAAAGTAAAAAGCAACACCCCCAGTGTGCCTGTGTCCCAGCTCTACTACCAAATGCGTGGAGGCAGTCCAGCCTCCTGATGCTTAACAGGACTGAAATGGTCCCTTAGGCCTGCAAGGCCTAGAGCAGCCTTGACATACGTATGCTAAGAGTGCGTTCACAGAGTGATATGATTGTACGACCTGCTCCGTACAGGGAAAAGGGTCTGATGCAGCTTGTATTTCTGCAGGAGTCTGATGATAGAGGCCTGTTACATGAATAAAAGGGTTTATTATTGTGCATTCCATCCATATCTGGAGCAGATGGCTCCTGGTACCAAGGAGCAAGAAAAGAAACTGTGATAAATGGGAGACATAAGTCAGGTTGTCGATGAAATACAAGAAAAATTGCTGAATTGGTAGCTATGTGACTAGAGGATCTGAACAAAAGAAACTTCCTCCTTTTCCCTGCCCTGATGATGCCTGAGAGCTAAAGACATCTGATCTTTCTTTTCAAGGAACCTTGCCCACACTGGAAGTCTGGCCAGCTCCTGAGTCATATATTATTAGGACCGGTAATATACAATTACTTGCTTGCTATCTTGCTAAAATAACTGAAATTGCTAAGATTATACCTATATGCTTGCTTGGAGTTAATACTTTGTAGGGCTCAATAAATCGGATTTATTAAAGAGATAGCCGAGCTCTCGTTTGGAGAAGATAAATAGATAATTGGGTTCTCTATTGGAGAATACTGAAGCATACATTAAGGCAGTTTGCGCTCTCTCGCCGTTTGGGAGAACCAGATACCCCCTGAGATTCTTATGGCAACAAATGGTTAGGAGGATTCCCTCTCAGGGCATATCAAGTATCCTTTAGTTCCTCTTTAGCAAAAGCAGAAGGATAATAATATTCCACTGATCCTTGTGTCATATATAAGTGAATGTTATGAAAATGACTGAAATGAGCCTACTGGCATAAGTAGGCATCCCCTATGGAAATGGTGTCTGTCTTATTCAGTCCCTTGCTCCTGTTCACTAGCAGATTGAAGTAGAGTGCTTGCTCGCTTGCTCACTCTCTCTCTCTCTCTAACACAGTGGTTTTCAACCTTTTTTCTGTTTGCAGGCCACTACAAAATTTTTAATGGCACTGCAGACCTTTTTGAATTGTAAGTGTGGGTAGTCTCATACTTTTTATTGATCATAGTCATTCTTCACGGATTCCTCACGCAGACTCCCAGGGGGCTTCAGACCACAGGTTGAAAACCACTGCTTTAGCCTGTGAGCTTCAAACCCCACTGAACAGAATGAAATCATAAATGTACCTTAAAGAAACCTGACTGAGGGTGCAGGAAGGAACTGTCTGGATACACAGGAAACCTAGCAAGTATGGCAGAAGACCAGCTTGGCTTAGCAGGGAACTCTTCAGTAAACTAAAGCACAAAAAGGACGCTTACAAGAAGTGGAACCTTGGACAAAAGATGAGGGAGGAATATAAAATCATTGCTCAGGCATACAGGCATGAAATCAGGAAGGCCAAAGCACAGCTGGAGTTGCAGGTACCAAGGGATATTCAAGGTAATAAGAAGGGTTTCTACAAGTGTGTCAGTAACAAGAGGAAGATCAGGGGAAATGTGGGTCCTTCACTAAATGGCAGTGGTGGGGGTGCAATTTAATGGCAGATAAGGTGGAAAAGGCTGAAGTACTCAATGCCTTTTTCACCTCTGTCTTCACAGGCAGTCAGCTCCCAGACTACTGTACCTGGCAGCACAGTTTGGGCAGGAGGTGAACAGCCAACACTAGCAAAAGAAAAGGTTAGGGACTATTTAGAAAAGCTGGACATGTACAATTCTGTGGGACCAGATGTGATTGACCTGGGACTGCTGAGGGAATTGGCCAATGTGATTACAGAGCCATTGACCATCACCTTTGAAAACTTGTGGTTATTGGGAGAGGGCAAATGTAGAGCCCACCTTTAAGAAAGGGAAACAGGAGAACCCATGGAACTAGCGACTGGTCAGCCTCACCTCAGTCCGTGGAAAAAGTCACGGAGCAGGCCCTAAAACAATCCTTTGCTAAGCCCTTGGTAGAGGAGAAGGTGATTAGGAACAGTCAGCATGGATTCACCAAGTCCAGTTCATGCCTAACCAACCTGAATGCCTTCTATGATACGATGAATGGCTCTATGAATGCAGGAAAAGCAGTGGATGTGATATACCTTGACGTTGGGGAGGCTTTTGATAGAGTCTCCCAAAATATTCTTGCAAGCAAGCTAAGGAAGTCCAGGTTGGATGAAAGGACTGTAAGGTGGATCGAAAACTGACTGCATCATCAGGCTCAGAGGGTAGTAGTCAATGGCTCAATGTCAAGTTAGCGGCTGACATCAAGCGGAGTGCCCCAGGGGTCAGTGTTGAGGCCAGTTTTGTTCAATAGCTTCATTAACTATCTGGAAGATGGGATGGAGTGCACCTTCAACAAGTCTGCAGATGACACCAGGCTGGGGGGATATCCTGGGGCGTAGGACTAAGATTTAAAGAGACCTCGACAAATTTGAGGACTGGACCAAAAGAAATCTCATGAGGTTCAATACAGAGGACTGCAAAATCCTGCAATTAGAATGAAACAATCCTGCACACTGATACCGGCTGGGCAGCAGCTCTACAGCACCAACCAGCTGGGCAGCAGCTCTGCAGAACAGGACTTGGGGGTTACAGTGGACAATAATCTGAATAGGAGTCAACCGTGTGCCTTTGTTGCAAAAAAGACTAACAATATACTGGACTGCATGAGTAGGAGTGCTGGCACTGGCATGTAAGGGAAATGACTCTTCCCCTCTATTCTGCACTGGTGAAGCCACATCTGGAGTACTGTGTCTCGTTTTGGGCCGCCCACTACAGGAAGGATGTGGGCACATTGGAGAGAGTCCAGTGGAGAGCAACAAAAATGGTGAGGGGGCTGGGGCATATGACTAATGAGGAGAGGCTGAGGGAACTGGACTTATTTAGCCAGGAGAAGAGGAGACTGAGTGGGGATTTAATGGGAGCCTTCAACTACCTGAAGGGTGGTTCCAAAGAGGATGGAGCTGGACTGTTCTCAGTGGTGACAAAGGAGCAAACGAGGAGCAATGGTCTCAGGATGCAGCAGGGGTGTGAGAGAGGAGGTAAAAGCCCCCCCCCAACATATCCTGGGACCCTGCCCAACAAGCCCCGGTACTTACTGCAGAGAATGAGACAAGCGGTGGCTGCGGGGAAACACCAACACACGTTTGGCAGTTCCACAGCAGCCTGAGCCTGCAGATTGGTGAGCCCCAGGGTTGGGGCCTCGAAGAAGTGCAGATTGGTGAGCCCCAGGGTTGGGGCCTTGAAGAAGTGCGAGCTGCTCAAAGAGCAGCGGGGGAGAGAATCAGGGGGCTGGGAGGTGAGGCACGGCACGGAGCATGGGGAGGGAAGTTCCAGCTTCAGCCAGGGAAGTCCAGCTGCTGGAACAGGGAGTCCAGGCTCTGGGAGCCGAAGATCGCCTGAGGGCCACGGTGGGGAGAAGCGGTTCCTTCCCACAACCATGGGCCATAGTGGGCAGAGTTCAGGTACCACGGTGGGGAGGGGCAAAACCCTGTGGGCAGCCGAGTGAAGAGGGAGGAGCAGGCAGCAGCTGAGTTGGAGCCCTATGGGGAAGTGGTAATTACCACCAGGTGGGGGGATCAGGAGTGATTAACTCCTAGTCAGCTGGTCCCTGGGAAGAATACACAGAGAGTCGGACAAATTCCTTCTCCCATCCCAGGGGACGGAGGGGTCCTGGGAGCCAGAATGCCAGGCACCCATCAGCAGACGCCGAACACCTTCTTTTTAGTTAAGAATTTCCTAAGTTACAGTTACCCCAGGCCGGGGCAGGTTCAGTTACCCGAAAGTTGATTCGAACACCAGGGATTGACTCATGGGGGATTGATGGCCAGAAAGACCCGACCCCGATCGAAGTAGGTAACATAGATGAGAAGAGATCATCCCAAGGAAGACTGCAGGGATGATCTCCCCATCTTCCCAGGCTGTGGGTGTGGTAGGGGTGGGGTAAAGGGGAGGTTTGGCGCTCCACGAAGAAAGACCAGGGTCAAGACCTCTAAGAGACCGCTGACAGGGACCTGCCTCCCCACCAATCAACATCAAAGATGTAGCAGGCAGGTAGGGGCAGAGCTCAAAACCATCGAGGTGGCCCCAGGGTGCAGTCTCACCCTGATATCGCTAGGGAGCAAGGCAGTGACCAGAAAGGGGCTGAAGCCTTACAACACCTACCAGCAACAAAAAGAAGTTTAGGTTAGATATTAGGAAGAACTTTCTCACTACATGGGTAGTAAAGCACTGGAACAGGTTACCCAGAGAGGTGGTAGAGTCTCCATCCTTGGAGGTTAAGACCCAGATAGACAAAGCCTAGGACAGGTTGTTATAGCTGCTTTGAGGACAGTGTTGGACTAGACGACCTTCTGAGGTCCCTTCCATCCCCAATTTTCTATGAATGTAAAGGAAATCTTCATTCCCAGATCTCAGAATACCTGACTAACAAAACACTAGGTGCAGCCTCTGTCAATATTTCCCCGTCCTATTATCCCCAGTGTACAGAGGATTAGGTCCCAAACATAATAAAGCCAGTGAAATCCTCTGCTAGTGAATCACACGGAAAATCATGGTAACCCTTTATTGAGCCTTAATGACTCAGTCTCTCCACCTGTTTAACATCTATAGTAAACAGCTTCTTTTTCTGGCCTTGAAATCTATGAAAATTCAAAGTAACTCAGATATCCCTGTAAGTCTGTAATCCCCCGTGTCTCAGGAAGTCAGAAGCACTTTTGTACTAACTGGCATGGTGTGTCACACCTTGAGCTGGTCATTAACCCTCTGGACAAGGCAAAACTACAGACCATCACAGGCTTGTTTTGCTTTCAGCATCTTGGGGATAGCTAATGCCTGATTTTCTAAGATGCTTAATTGTGTGTGCACAGACAGATTCGGAATTTGGAAACGGCAAGCGTGGCAGAAGTCACTAGCACTAGCCCTTAGAGCTCAGGAGAGGCAAGTGAGGCACGTCAGGGCTGACACAGGCCAGCAGGGGCAGCGGGAGGAAGTGCCAAATGAGTAGGGAGCAAGGGCAGGGAAGAGAGATGCTCCCACTGCCACCGCTGCTGCTGCTCTCCCCATCTAAGCCTAGCACCCACACTGACACTCTTCACAGCGTGCAGCAGGAGCAGCTCTGGGGCTTCCCTGCAACGGAGACAGCTGCCATAGTGTGAGTGGGCCCCTCTTTTCCGGTGCTGCTCCCTGTCCAACCCCATCGGGTGTTCCCTGCAGCTCCAGCTGCAGGACCTGGCTGCATGGAGACCTGGCAACCACTTTTCCTCTTCTTTCTTCCACCCTCATATTCCCCACAGTGGGGAGCAGTGGCAGGAAGAGTGAACCTGTCCACTTCTGCTGCTGTCCCAACAGAGCCCAGTACTCAGCCAGTGTTGGTGGCAGGTATGTTTACCCTTGCTACACCTTCTTCTTGCCTGCCCCCCCCGGCAGAAGGCATCTCCAGGGTCTGACTTCAGCAGCAGAAGTTTTAGCTGATATGAACTGAAGTCCCCGCACTCCATCTGTTGCTTTGGTGCCAGGGCAGGTTTGGGCTCAGGCTTTGCAACGAGGGGCTGAGATACACATACCCTGGTTGCAGAAACACTTCTCTTAGTGGGAACCACCCAGACTGATGCCTCCTCCACACCCTGCTTGTCTTCCAAAGCACCACAGCAACAGCAGCTAAACCGCAGGGAACCCCAGCTGGGTCAAGTAGCATCACTGCTACTCCTGAGGCTCCCACCGCAACACTGGTCTGCTCCCTCACAGCCACCTGCATGTGCTGCCTTGATGAAGACCTGAGACCCTCCTTCCTACATCAGCAGCAGGAAACAAAAGGGGATACAACCAGGCCACTGCACGCCTCTCCCTTCCTCATCCCCTCTGGAACCACCTCATGTGTTTGCAGTGAATGGTTGGCAGCTAGTTGTGCCCAGTGCCAGGAAATTCATGATTCAGATTTCTGAGGTGGCACATCTGTCATTTGTGCTACCATCTCATAATTCAAAACACATGTGCTCGCTCATCAACCCTTTTGGGAATCTTTTTTGTTCCTACTTTGGCTGCGTATGCATGTTCAAAGGATCTGGGAGAATTCTCCCAAGTTTGTTTTCCTGTAGAAAACCTTAGTGACACCTAAACACACATTCCTGTTTTGAGCTCTTGAAGAGCAGAGAACTTGCATGGCTGAATTGCAGCAAGGAGCTCCCGTGCACACATCTCAGCATGCTTTGCAAAGTCCCTCAGACTGCCTGCAGACAGATGGCAGCAATGTACAGGGCATCCCTGACTGACTGACCCAAACTTCTCAGTCAGCCTGTGTCTCCCTGCAGAATGATGTGAGATTATGAAGGGGATGTATTCTGCCCCCTGAGTCCAGTGAGTAACACACTGGATGCATCTACATGTGTTATTAGCATGGAGCAATAAACTCTGATGCATATCACAGCGGAGTTTATTGCCCCCAGGCACTGCATTTGAATAGGAGCCCAGGACCGCACACATTGAATTAGGTTAGATTAGCCTCAGCTGGCCGGGGCCCCGGGGGAGCTGGGAGGCAGCCCCCACACTGAAGCACTCTCATGCCCCAGTCAGCCCTGTTAGTGTCTATACGTGCATTGCTGCACACCAAAAAACTCCACCATAGGATAGTACTTGTACCTACAAGTACTAACCTGCAAAGGCATTAGTTTCCTGCAGCCTAATAGGGTTGTGCACGTAGATACTGACACTTTACTGTGGAGCTAATTAGGCAGCTCTGCAGAAAACATCTCATGTAGATGTGCCTACTGTCTCCCTGGGGAAGAAGAGGGAGCAAAGCAACCTGGGATGCTGAAGATGGTGTGGACGAGTTTCTTAGACAAGAACATCTACAGACATTCACTCTCCAGGAGAAATTTTCCCAGAAGTGATGCAACTTTTGTTGTTCCTCAGTAATGTTTTTCCTGAAGTGACCATTTTCCCTTTCTCTCCTGGGAGAAACTGAATGTCTAAACATGGCTTTTGTATTTATTTTTAAAAAACCCCAAAAAACAAGCTAATAAAAAAAAAATCTTCTCTTACTGCATGAAAGACCCAGACAAATAAGGGAAATTGAGGTTAATTAAATTAGCTATACACTAGATAAGGTGCATCAAACTCACCTTCACCCTTCCTCTTCCCGCCACCTCAGGCCAGATCCCAGTTTCAGGGCTTCTTTGGGGGCCACATCCAGACACAACATGAATACTACTGTGAGTAGCAGTAATGGTAGTTAGTGCAACTATTGCTTTTTCCCTGTTGCCATCATGCATACCTAGGAGGGCTCTGTGCTCCAGATTTCAGTGGTGGGCTCTGTCATCTCTTCTAGCAATAATAATATCAGATCTTCCGTGGAACCAGTTCCATAACTGAGGTTTGCTGGCACCACCAAAATATGAATAGTTGGTTAAAAAAATCCTTTATTTTCCTTAACATTGATGATGCCATTTAAGAAAGATAGAAAAAGATCCTCAGCCTGGTTTCCTTATAGAATTTAGCTTCTATTTATCAGATGCTAACAATTCTGGCTTTCTACCACCTATTGTTAGATGGGTACTGGCCTCCATTCCCATGGCAGATAGTTCTTTGTTCACTCTCTGTTGAGCTCATCACTATACAATACAGTCAGTTCTGGTTTTATGATGCTGATATCCAAACACAACAGGATTTCAGTCACTAACTCATTTCCCCATAGGCACCAGGAAATACTCATTTGTTATTTCACTTCTGGGCTGTGGAACAAGGTGACTGTATTCATTCTGAAAATATTGATTCTTTCATCACTTGCAAATAATTTGCATAAATTTAGGTTACAAATAGGTCAGTAAATCCTCACCCGGGGCACTCTCGCCCTTTAATTAAATAAGAGATCATCCTGTCCAACTTCAGGGCTATTTGCACAAAACGTTGCAGATATGCTTTGCCTCACACCAAACTCCCATCACAACCAGGATAAGGAATCTAAATGAATTGAAAAGCTTGGTTTCTCCATTCCCAATAGTTCTGTTATGGTTTCTGTTCTAAAACCCAGATTTATGGACTATAAAACAAGCATCAGTGGCCATATTGAGATAGAAAACATGTGTGAAGGTGTCAAGCACCAATTCTTTTTATTCCAGCGTGGAGGAGTGAGTGAGGACACGAGCTCAGACTCGAAAGACAAAAATGGAGAGCACCACTTCCGGAGCCATTACCATATAAAGAGAGAAGCTCTGAGAGAGGAGCAGGGCGGTGGGACATGAATTCCAATGAAGAGGAAGGGGAGAGAGAGAGAAGAGAGGGGAACGAAGGAGGATATTGATTGTGCTCCCAAGTGTGCCGGGAAGGAAAGGAGTGAGGGGCAGATCCCCAAAGAAACTCCAAAAGTCATACTTCTGTAATAGTAAGAAAAGAAGAAAAAGGGACTGGTGTTAAAACTCTTTTTCAATGTTAGAGACTGAGAGAGTCCATTCATGAATACTAAGTTTAGTTCATTCGTGTTAGCTGTTAAAGGTTAAATTCATTGTGTGGGAGAAGAGTTACAAAGATAATACTGTAAGTGATATCAACAAAAGATGCAATGAAGATTTGCAGTCTGACTGTGTGTGAGACTTGTACGAATCTGTAAAAAAAAAAAAGAAAGAAAGAAATACAGTAAATGAATGATCTTAACCAAACTGTGTCTAGATATCTGACCTCGATGTTGGGCATATATATGGAAGAGAAGACTGGAGGATATATTCATATTGCATGCAAGCCACATAAAAAGGGTATAATAAGAACAAACTAACAGGGAATAAAACTCCAGACTAATAATATGTAAAAATGAATAATAATAATAATAATAATAACATCAAAGATGTGGCAGGTGGAAAAGTTGGGCATATGGACTGTTCATAGAACAGTGGCATGCATGGAAAAAGATACTATGAGACCAACCACAACATCCAGAAACGGCTAACATTTGGTGTATCTTACAGTGAATCTCAACTGTGGCACCCTAGCATGCCACGAGATCTTTTTAAAGGCGTTGTAGGGTAACGCACAATATCAACACTGTGAGGAGTTCCAACATCTACACATGGTTCATAAGATAAAGCCAGATATTTCAAATAGGAATCCATAATGTCAAAAATATTCTGAGTTCTTCGCAACAGAATAAATACTTTATTATTTTAGTTTGGATACTGAAGTAGTCTAGCTGCAGCAGTAGAGCTCTGCCAACAAGCAAAATAAATTACTTGGAGCTCTGTGCCACTATGTGGGGACTGCTGCTGAGAGCTAGGGATAGCCTAGTTATTGTCTGTACATTGCACTGTAGTATATAGCATAGACATACTTCAAGTGCTATAAAGCTGCCACAGTATTTTATTCTTACTTTAAAAAGCTATTCAAGGAGCAGTCTTGAGAGAGGCAAGTTTATCAACATAAAGAATCTCAAATGCAAATTAAATCCCACTTTTTCCATTTATCAAGATTAGGTGATGCCTCCTCTCCAGAAAACCAAAGTTTAAATAAGCTTGTTGAACCAGACCAGATGTGTCAGAATACAATTGTGTATCCATATCCATATTCAGGCCTGATCTACAATAAAAGTGTTGCCATCATAGAGATGTTGGTGAGGGACATGGGGGGCCCTAGTACAGTGATGTTCAAGCTTTTGGCCCTTGGGCTGGATGAGCGTCATGGAGCCAGTCTGTGGGCAGGCTTAGTCTGCAGGCCTGATCCTGTGTGGGATCAGCACATGAGGTTAGCCAGATCCCATATACTGGGTGCAGCTCTGAAAACCTTGGCAATTAGTGCTACTACTGCTTCTCTGCCACCAAATTTTCAGATCCATGAGGAGTCTGCAGACTGAAGGTTGAGCACCACTGCCCTAGTAAACACTTAGATATACCAGCAAAAAAAAAAAGAAGTCCTTTTGGCAGGATAGCTTATTTTGTTTAAGAAACTGGAAAAAGCTTATCCCAGCAAAGGACATGCATGCTGGTATAAACCTCACGTACAACAGAAGGATGGCAGTAAAATTATATGCTCAGTCTTTACAGCGAGGATAAGGCCTCAAATTATTTAAAAAAATAAAGTGTATCTAATTGAGGCCCAGCTATGCCCCCTCCTCCTGCATGGTTAGATTGGGGCCAGCCCACAAACCCTCCCTTCACAAGACTGGATGTGGTAGGAATGCCTCCTTGCTCCCTTTCACATGGCAAGTTTAGGCCTTGACTCACCCACCCCTTATGCTGGATTGGGCACACCCATGGCATCTGGCTTGCAGATGAACTGCTTCCTATCTAACCAGTGGGACAATAAGGTGGAGTACCATGTCATATGTGGTTCACAGATGTGCTAAGCAAACATGAATCATGATAACACGACATTTTCAAACTGTAGTATAGAAAAGATTAGAAAAAATAACACATGTAAAATTACAACCAATGCCATATGTAAAAACGCTTGGGTAAATACAGTGATGAAAATGCAGAAAGGTTTTATGATTAAGAAGCTTAATCAGTATTTTATTACTTTCAGAGTTTGGCACTGGTTGAGAGGAGAGCAAAGGTTCCCTGCATATTTCTTCAGTGTTTGATTTTATAAGCAACTGAACATATGAGCATACGAATAGCCATTTTCCAAGCATCGTGTGTGAAATAATTGCAAATACCTCTATTGAAATAAACCCATAAATAACTATTTTTGCATCAATATTGAGGTAGAACCATGAATCAGGTCATTCCTGCAGTACAGATATGCTGAAATCACATTTGCTCTAAAAATGTGTGATAAATTTTGAAGCATAGTTATCTACAAAATAGTAGCAAGCAGGTAAACCCATAAACAAACTTTCTGTAAAGTCCTGGACCCATGTTTTCTAAAGTGGACAAAGCTTTATTTACACAAAAGATTTCTGGAGGTCATCTGCTCCAGCAAATCTGCAAAACATTGACCTGCTCTGCCATTCACATGCGTGTGATTCTATCATTGAGCTTCTTCTAAAACAAATGCATCTGCCACACAAAACTGTAGTGTTTGTGGAAAGGCATGCACCAGAGGATTCACAAAACCTGTAGTTAATAAGTATCATAGTATGTAGTGAGCAAGTTTGTTATTACCCAGAAATAAAATAGTTTTCTGATACCATACTGTTAGGTAAACAACAATTTAGATTATCAAGAAGTATTAGCTTTACAGCAGAATACAAGGCATGACTAGTGGCATAGCAATGTTGGTGACCACAAGGCAGAATGATAGCTAAGCCTTTGCTTATGTTAAATAATCATTTTAACTGTGTTAACCATTTTCTGAGTAAAATGCAGCAAGTGAATCTGTGTCTGTGTGCTGTAAAATCAGCTACAGCAAGGAACAAGATAAG
>JAGPOW010000360.1:74981-90705 GCA_030014935.1 Caiman crocodilus | reverse complement strand
GAGTAAAATGCAGCAAGTGAATCTGTGTCTGTGTGCTGTAAAATCAGCTACAGCAAGGAACAAGATAAGACAAAGAAGCCATTGTTCTAAGTACAGTGACCATGTCCTTAAGAAGTATCTACCACTGTGCAAGTTCTTGCTAACGTATCATAATGTTACTGTTACTTAACTTTTAGCTTTTAGAAAGCACTAGTTCAGCTTACTAGAAATATGCTGTTATGAAGATCTGTGAAGCACTGTCCAAGTATTGCTTTTTGTTAACCCTGTAGTCTTGCCTTGTTGTAAAAAGTATAAAAGAACGCCTCATCCTTTAGGGAGGGGCATTTTGCCTCTTTGCTGGCTTAATGGTCATTAAGCAAATAAACTGCAGTAAAGCTTTTACCTGTCTTTCCAAGTTCCTATGCAGCTAAACAATGAACTCCAGGGAGTTTTCTCCCACCACAGTATCATAGTACTTAGGGTCCGAGGGGACCTAAACAGTCATCAGGTCCAACCCCCAAAGTGTATCTGAAAATGATAGCTAAATTTCTAACTCGAACTATATTGCATGCAACAAGAGCAGAGGCATAGCATGGAAAAAATGCATCCAAGCCAGCCATCTCTCACCCTTCCCCTGTTCTCTCTCTCCCCCTTCTTGATTCCAGGTTCAGGAACAGCAGTAAGCAGAGAGTCGGGCAGTGGAGTGCAAGCATCCTGGAAATGATTGTTCTCTAGGCTGGCAGTGGAGTTTGCTGCAGCCAGGGAAGAAACTTTCATCCTATTTTTTTGCCTCCAAACTTGTGTTCACAAGGCAAGAAGAAAAGTGCTGAATTTGGTGGCAAAAAATGAGGGTCAATTCTCCTCACAGCAGCAGCAACCTCCACTGCTACTCTACAAAATTGCAATTGCCAGAACACAATGAGCTCTGTGACACACACTCCCTGTGCCAACAATGTGTGCCACAGGGCCCCTCTACATATGCATATAAGGGCACAAGGGGATCTAATGCACAATCCACACAATTGCACCTCTTGCCATGCCACACACAGATGGTGGGATTGTGCATTAGAGCCCATTGAGCGTTAATTGCCAGTGAAGGGGAGCTTGGGATCACAATCCCAGGCTGCAAACCCCCAGCTGATGGGGCTCACAGCAGGAACAGCATTCCCTGACCTGCTCCCACTGTGAGCCCCCAGCCATTGTATGCTGCAGCAGGGGCAGCACTGGGAACGCTGCCTCCACTGCGAGTATTTTCAGCTCAGTGGGGCTCACAATGGGGAGAATGCTGCCCCCGCTATGAGCCTCGGGAAGTGCTGGGCTTGCAGCCCTGTGGGGCTCACAACAGAGACAACAGGGAGAAAGTTGCTGCTGTTATGAGTCCTGTGAGGTGTGGGGTTTCATAGTGGCAGCGGTGGGGAGACTGCTGCTGCCACTGGGAGCCCTGTACCCCTTGAAGCTCACAGTGGAGCAGCATCCCTCCTGCTGTACCCCACTGCAAGCCCCAAAGCTGAAGATGCTGTCCCTGCTGCAAGCCCCATAGCCAAGGAGGTTGGCAGGGGGCAGTGTTCCCCCTGACGCAAACCCTGCAGCTGACAACGCTGCCACCACTGTGGGCTTTGTCTGCTGTGGGGCTGGCAGTGATTTGTGCATCCTGGGAGCTGGGAGCCCCACTGTTGTTGGGGCTCCCAGCCACAGAGGAGTATGTGACCACACGTTTAATGAATGGCGTTCTCTGTGGAATAATGTTGTAGCTTATTGCTTGTTTTATCGTGCCATTTATTGGTTGAATGTGTAGCTGGATTACTACTTAAGGCATGATTACCTGGTGTACTATGTAGAGGGTGTCATAGAGACAGGTAGCAGCAAGGCAAGCAGTAGCCCCAAGGGTGAGATCCCCTCACCCCATCCGTCTGGCATCCTTCCCCTTAGGTGACACCCAGGGTACATGCCCCACTTGCCCACCCTGTGTCATGCTACTGAACAAGAGGTAATCCTAATCATACTTCTTTACAAGAGATAAAGATGAATTGATAACTCCTGGCTGTTGGTGGAAAAATCTGACACGGGTTTCAATTTAAAAAGAATTTGAAACAAAGAAATAATCACGCTAATCATGTGGTTTGACAAGATCTATTTTTGCCTGAGTTCAATTTTTAAGATCACAAATTGGTAAGGTAACTTACCAGATGTAATAGACTTTTATATGGCTTTTGACATAGTAGCACGGAAGTTTCCCATTACAAAAATTATCAGGATACAAAAATCAATAAATCACACGAAATGTGGTGAGAATTAACGAACTGATAGGTACCAGAGTTGTTGACAATGGAGAATCAGCATCTGATATAGATCACTATAACAGTGATCAAGCCCAGGTCTCACACTCTTCAACATTTTAGCAGTGCTTTGAAGCTGCATGTGAAATCACCCCTCATATAATTTGCAAATCATATGAAGATTGGCAGACTGTTAAATAAAGGGAACATGATGGCAGAATGCCACCTTCTAAACCTCCACAAAACGCTTTGGGCACCCTAAGCATGCAACCACCTAAAGCTCCATTTCTACATGTGCCACAAACTACCTCCATCTTGGCAGGTGTGGGCTCCAAGCCTCTCAGCTGGAGGGATTTTAAACCCATATCTCTCATTTCCTAGGAGAGTACATTGTCACCAGGGTATAAAATAACTGGGATAAATCATCCTCTCTCCCCTCCTTTGACACTGTGCCAGTTTTGCATGAAATATAAGCTTCACTGAGTCAGAGAGTACAAGAAGATACGACTTCCTAGTCCAGTGATTCAGCACTTACCTGTGCAACTAATTCCTGAGGCAGAACACTTTGTGCCAGAAAGCTTGTCTGATCTCTTCTCAACCATACAATTGGTCCAAGAAAAGATATCACCAAAAAAATGTTTGCTTCCATCCCATGCCATGAGTGATGAGGCCCGAGCAATGTTATTAGCTCTGCCTGCTTTGAAAAGCACCCAGTGCCGTGACACATGCAGCGGTAAAAGGAGCAAAATGAACATCAGTGCTGACAAATTGGTGGTGGTGTGCTTTTGAACTAAGACACACTGGAGGTGCTTTAGCTCAAAAGCATACCACCACCATTTTCTGTATGCTGACATGCATTTCACCATTTATACAACTGCACGCAGCACATCACAGCTTGCTGATCTCCAGCATGCCGTGGGACAGAAAAGTATGTGCATAAATGCCCAAACTGTGCTGCTGGCCCCTCCTCTGGCAAAGATCCATTGATCTATGGGCACGAGGAACCTCATGTTTTAAGGGAAGCATTAGAAAAACGTTTGCTTTCTGAGTTCTACTGTTAATCTAGTCTTCCTGCCCATTACCACCAGACAGAAAACTAGTTTTTCATCCCCTGAAAAAAATGTCATGCCAAAGTGGCCCCAAACCCAAAGTTTGCCATTTTAAAAATATTTTTTAAATTCATTTTAATACATTAGAAACATTTCATTTCAGTTTTTTACCATTGACACTTTTTAAATTAAGTAAACTTTGAAACAAAGCTATTTTAAAATGGAAAATCAAAACTTTAAAATCATTTTTTACCCTTTTAATACATCTTCCATTCTTCTTCCAAACCAAATTTGATACCATCTTATGAACCATTTTGGTTCTGTCAAAAATGACAATTTATGATAGAAAGCTGCTTCAGTGAAAATGTTCCTCTCAACTAAAGTCACCAGTAAAGAAGATTCTGCAGGCCAGATTAGGTTCCTTGTGATGCAATATCATAATCCTCTACAGGTTGGCAGCAAAAAGTAAGTCTTTGGACTTCAGTAAACAATTATTTTGACAGAAAAGAATAATGAGAAAGCAGCTGCCCTTTTCTGTGCTGCTTTAGCTTCTGGCTGACCCAGAATAATAAACATTTTTTGTCAGTGGATTTGACCTTCTGTCTGCGTTCAAATGTATACTATTTTAAAAACTTCTTTCCAGAGAAGAATGCAGTGGGTCAGATCTTCCTGTGTTGAATCTGGTACCTGAAAAGTAGACTCTTCCATTTCTGCTCCTGAATATTCAGACAGAGCCAAATTATTCACATAAAGTTTCCCTGAGACATCTGGAGGCACAAAGACACAACCCCACTTGTGCATAAAAGTGGATTAGGTTCAAGTCAAAACTGACTAAGAATGCATTCCATATTAAATAAAAAAACAAGAACGTTACATTGTACTGACCATGGAAGGACATCAAATTGCCGGTCTCTACATTGTGATTCTACAGGTGTTTACACTGACAAAAAAATTACAGGCAATAAAAGTGATTAGTGTAAGAGACAAGTGATTCAAGAGAATAAACGTGATTCGTGTAAGAGCTCTAGTGTAAGAGCTAGAGTCAATCCACTTAACCCAAAGCTGAAAATGAAACCTTAGAAGCAGTGCACTCCTCAAAACTATCAATTTGTCTTGAGGCCACTCTACCTGACAAATTCACCTTGCCCGGCATCAGCATCCTCAGACACATCATGCTGCTCTGTGGAGGCTTCCTTCTAAACTGAAAGGAGAGCAGTTGCTGCCTGTGTGGTGTGGCAAGTGGGCTAGTCAGCAGATCTGTGTGACAATGCCTGCCCGCTCCTTTGCTAAGTAACTTGCCTGTAGTGCTGCACAGACCCAGTTTTAGTTGTTCCCAGGTCAGAAGGCATCCTCTTATCTTAGACAGTGGGGATAATAAAACTGTCAAGTAGATGGGGCCAGACATAAGCCCTGTTGTACTAGAAGTGAAGGAGTGTGGATATTTTTTATTTGAACAAAACATTTTCTCATCACCATAACCACGAGAGGTAGGAAACAATGCACAGCAAATCCATCTCTGGAGTCAAGTGCCTCACATTAAGGCTAAGTCTCTAGTAGTGTCTCTTTGCCAAGCATGGGACCACTGCTGAGATACAAGCCCAACCCACTCACTCCTGCCCCATACCACCCTAAAGCCAGAAGTAGGGCAGTACTGAAGGCTTAAAGCAGTCCTGAGCACATGTCCCTATATCTCAGCTTCTCACCATCATGGGAGAGGGTATGTGCTCACTTCTCCTCTAAGCAGCCTAAACTGGCTAACTGTTGGGTGAAGGCATTGTTAAAATTCTTCTGATATATTTACTGTATGCAGGGAGTGGTGGGTGGGACTCGTTTCTTGGTAGCAACTCCAGGCTTCCAGAAAGGCACAAGAGAGGCATGGACAGAGGATAAAATAATACCTGACCGGTGGCTTTATGGTTAAAGTGTTGCACTAAGAATGCCCACATGAGGACCTGGTGTGGCAATAGTGAGTGCACTATGACTCCACAGCCTACATGCCTGCATGTTAGCTTCCTCCTGTAGGCAAGCTGTCAAGTCCATACTTTGCATTCTGACCTTCTTGTGGCTATCTGAGAGCATGTTTCCTGCCCCAGTCCTTAACTGTGTGTTGAATGGTCCACTTTTGTCCAGTGCAAGCCTTCATCACAAGTGTGTAATATGATGATGCTTCATCCCTTAAAATTTCAAGGCATCTTTTAGTTTTCCTGTTGATGATGGATGATCCCTGCAAAAATTAAGAAAATGTAAGGAAAGCTGAAGTTTGCATCCCAGATGGAAAACAATTCACTTGGTTTCTGAACAGTTCTCTTGGCACTGTAAACTCTCATGCACAGAGAACATAAGTAGGGTACATTTTGGTACTCTAGCCAGTCAGAGGTGTGAAAGAAAGCCACTTAGTGTCTACACAAGAGACTTTACTGAACAGTAGACTAATATACTGTGCAGTAAAGCATCACCATCTAAATGCATGCATATTTGTTGCACAGTAAATTAGTCTACTGTGCAGTTAGTTACTACCTGTAAATACAGGTAGTAAACTAACTGTACATTAAATGCTGCGCAGTAGCGCATGTGTAGATGCTGACCAAGAGCAAATTCATTCCTGGTCAGCCCCAGCACTAGGGAGCAACAGGGAATGGGGAACTCCCCCAGTCCTGGTGCTACTCAGCTCCCCAGCTCTCTTCAGGACCTGGGAGCTGAGCAGTGCCAGGATAGGGTAGCTCTCTGCCCCTCACTGTCCCACCACTGTTCAGTTCCCAGTTCACCATATGAGCTGGGAGCCAAGCAGTATCAGGACTCGGGAGCTCCTTGCTTCCCTGCACAGCCCAGGGCTGACCAGGAATGGTCTCACTTTTGGGGCAGGTCCCAGCCAGCTCCTGCCTGTGCAAGGATTTCCCCAAGCAGCCTGAGACTGGCTGGGAACGGTCCCTTCGGGGGCAGGTCCCACCCAGCTCCAGGCTCTACAAGGATTTCCCTGCCCAGCCTGGAAGTGGTCAGGAACTGTCCTGTTGCTGGGGCAGCTCCCAGCCAGCCCAAGGCTGCTCAAGGAAATCCTCATGCAGCCTGGAGCTGGCTGAGAGCTGCCCAAGAAATGAGATAGCTCTGGGCCTGTCCCTGGTTGCATGGGGAAGCCCTGTTGGAGACAGGGCTTGTCCCAAGGCTACGGGCCAGAAAAGCTCTGCACCTTTCAGCTGTCTCCCAGCTCTGTGTACATGAGCAGCAGACAGGGATCTCCTGGCCCCAGGTGCATGGGGACCAGCCCTGTGCTCCTTGCCAGGCTCCTGGCTAGCACCCAGGGGTGCCTGGAGCTCCCCCTGGCTGCTTCAGAGGGCCAAAGCAGGGTTGGAGCACCCCTGTACCAGGCTGCTCCCATTGGGAGTAGATTTTCTCCCAACAGCAAGCACATGTATACGTGCTCCCAGAGAAGGCTTACTGCACAATATTTTACTGCACAGTAAACCTTTCTAGCATTAATTGCATGCGTAGACACACCCAGTCTGACTAAACCAACGTATCTGTGCAGCTCTATGAGATGAAAAGCTACTATTCTGAAATAAAAATAGGCACTGGGTTAACTGTAGAAAGAAGTCAGCAAAAAGGAGTCCAGTGAGACACACTATTCAGGTATGTACAGACTAGAATATATTTGCAGAAGTGAGTGTGAAATCTGACTACCTGAGACAAAACAAGCCCTTTTCCATCTGAAAACAGAGTATCACTATAGCTCTATATGTTACTTCCCAAAGGCATTCCTGTATAACTACTACCCTAACAAAAGACTAGGAAGGGGACTTTCCCAACATCACAAATGTAGTAACAAAGATACCTCTCTTTATCTTTATCCTAAAAATTTCCAGCAATTTGGTTAAGAAAGGTTAACCTAATCAAACAGCTGCAATACAGCAATATGTAAATGACATGAGGTTGCATGATTCACTATCATCAATATAATTGAGATTTCATCACACAGGCATAAGTACTATATGTTATTTAGGCTGTCTGCTCAGTCTAATAATTAATCATTATTAATAATAATTGATTAATATATAATAAGTATAATTATATTTTATATGTCTAATAATTATAATAATAATAATTAATCCTTCGGCTAAGGTCTCCTAGCAAGCTGGTTCTTATTATGATTTTCTTCCTTAATGTAAATGGCAGCATTTATTATTTGCTCATCCATCATATTATTTAGTTTAAACCTTCTGTTAAAATATTATTTGGGGTTTATAGGGGTCCCAGGGTGGTTTCAGTTCTATTGTTTGACCACATTCCTGCAGGCTCACCTAGGCCATAAAAAATGCCAAGCTTGGCTATAGTTACAATGGTCTAAAAGCCCTCCTTGCCATTCAGGATGAACTACTTCAAGAGTCACCCGGTCCCATGACAACGTACCTACCTGCTCAAAATCCCAGTACATATTCAGTCCTTTATTAATCGCTTCGTCACATTGATCTAAAAATGGCAAGTTGCCTGTGCCAGGGTCAGATAGGCATCGATCAACTGCATTGCGTCGTGCTCTTAAGCCCCCTACATATATTTCTCCTGTGCTGTGATAAAACACATGCTGAAAGGGAATGTTACATTGCATTAGGTGAATATAGACAAATATGAAGCCTCATCAAAGGAGGATGGGTAGATATTTGTAAAACCAACTTGGGTTTGATACATGAAGCCAAACTCAGTGGTATTGCTGAAGTTAAATCAGGATGAATTTGATCCAGAGGGTATATTAACATGGCAGCAGTAGGATACCCACAACCAGGACATTCCCAAGCAAGGCCTGCACACCTGCTCCTCCAGGCATGCCTCAAATCCAGAAACACATGCTCAAGGTGCTATGGGTCATCTCTCTTTCATCACTCTCAAGACCTTGGTCTTCAACCTGCCTGAGGGAATAATTTAGGATGATCCTGGAACAGTTCCACTGTTATGTTTCTTGGTATAGTTTGCTTAAGTGGGAGTGGGTAGAAGAAGCATGCTCTGTGGGAGCCTTGGATGGGATACGCTGCTGCCATATAAACATACCAAGTCCCTGAAATAGTGTTCTTCTCCCCTGTCCATGAGAAACTGGTAGATGCTAATGACTGAACTGTAATAATCTATTTCAGACCCACAGGGAGGAAAGGAAAAGGAGCAAAAGGGTGTTCTGTTTGCAGCCCATCCAGCCCTTGGCCTCTCTTCCAAGATTGCCAACAAAACCAAGCATTCCTACCCTGACATTTATTTTTGGGAAGCAGGTTCACT
Source organism: Caiman crocodilus (assembly GCA_030014935.1). Taxonomy (NCBI): domain Eukaryota; kingdom Metazoa; phylum Chordata; order Crocodylia; family Alligatoridae; genus Caiman; species Caiman crocodilus. Next base: position 82,148 of record JAGPOW010000360.1, on the reverse strand, counting down.
TCCTCATCCTTTGGTCTGAACCAAGAACCCAGACTTAATGTACTTAGACCTCTAGGAACCCATCAGTTCTGAGGCAGGAATGTTAGTATTTTATTAAGCCATGTGTAAATGAAACAAGAGGCATGGCACCTAAAAGTGGGCTAAATGCTTTTGCACCACCTTAACGATGTCAGTGTTTGACCAGCTCAGCAGCGCATTGTGCATTAATTCCAGCCGCTGTAGGAAATTCAGTGGTGTAATGTGACTTCAGTGGCTTGGGGTGCAGAAAGCTAAAACTCCTTTGAGGAATTTTATCTTGCTGCCCCTACAGCTACGGAGTGGAGTACCGGGCTCCGTGCAGCTCCAAGGCTCTGCAGGAAGCCCTACAGGCAGCCTGACACCAGCCCAGGAAAGCTGCTCTGTCCAGGAAAAGTGGCAAGCCTGATATTCCCGCCCCCGAGGGCCTCCCTGAGCCGTGTGGGGGCCCGGTGCTCCCGTCTGTGGCTGCAGTGCCCCCAGGACTCACTTGAGCTGGGTGCCTGTGGCCAGGTGCTGCCGGGCTGGGGGAAAGGGGAGGCCACCACTGCCATGGAGGGAAGCACCAGCCCCCCCCACAGCCCAGGGACCACGCTGCCGGCCAGCAGCTCACCTTCCCTCCCCATTGGAGAGGCAGGTATGTCAGCAGGGTGTGTGCATGACATGGGAGTTTTTTAAAACCCATCGCTTCAATTCAGGGGCCCTGTTTTGTCTACACATGCCCCTACTTGATTCCCTCATGAAAAAAAGTTTTAACTTCCCTGTTTGACAGCATGAAGAGAACAATTTTCAGGCGTCTATTTTACTGCCTAAGGAAAGGGTGGATGTTTCATCTGGACATTCAGAAGGTTATTTCCAGTACCTGTGGTGAGTATCCATGGCATCCATATATTATTGGAGTATTTCCGGGGACAGGGCCTTGATCTATACAAAGGTCCTCCTTCAGAGTATTTTTGATCTACAGGGACACAATGAAAATGTTCATGTGAGGAATGATGACTGTATTTCCATCTGCCCACCACTAGATTTGTAAACTCTATTGGGAACTAAGCTACATCAAGGTTGATGAGGAAAGGTTAGCCCACTGGCTAGGGCCATGGGACCTGGTTGGTTGCTGGGATGCCAGGTTGCAGGTCAGGAACAGGAAACAGGATACCTGGCGCTTATCAGGATTTAGGTAGTCAACAACTAAGGACATTAATTTGAATGCCAGAAGCAAGAAGAAGACCCAAGAGACCAGGATGAAGTAAGGTACCAAAACTGAGATGTCAAACAAGGGTTAAGGCCCAGAGATGGAAGCCCAGGGTTGAGAGTCAGAGCAGGGCAGGGAGTAGGACCCAAGATGAGGAAATGCAAAGAAGCCAGGAGCTGCCTATAGACAGGAAGCACCCAGTACAGTCCCTTAAGAGTCAGAACCAATCAGGGAGAGTGATTGAATTAGCAGAGCCCATCTCAAATGCAGCTAGACCAACTGGCCCATCAAGATGCGATGCAAGGATTTAATCACCAATGGGATGGTTTACAGGTTGCTTTAGAGCTCTTAAATTAAAATGGGGAATGATGGTGAATTTAGAAGAAGAAACCTCAAGATATTTTTTCAGAGCTTAGTCCAGCCCATAAAATGTAAAAAGTAGATCTAAGAGTTTTTCTAGTGTCTACACTTCAAGAAAGCAACCAAATGTTATAACGTAGCTGCTCACTGCCACATATGAAATATAGTGCTATTGCATTTAGAACTACAAGGCTGAAACTAGTTTCAGTCAGAGAATAGAAATAACTACAATTTTTCTAGTGAAACACTGGTTTTCAAGTTACAATCAGAAACCTATTTCTTTTTCAGGCCCAGGGCAATATTTTAGCAACATAACTACCACGTCTGTCACTTAGACACAGGTTGTGATCCTGCTCCCTGTAGAAGTAGCATGGAGGCAGATAAATCTACCCAGCTACAGAGCATGCACAATCCTCCGTGCTCTGGCTGAGAAGATAAGCAGCAATCTGCACATGCATGTCAGGACAAGCTCTGATATTCTGGGAGGGGAGGAGGGCCCTCCCAATTTTTACCTCAAGTAGCTGAGAAATTAGGGCACTTTCCCAGTAAACAGGAGACCCTGGATCTAGGCCCCCTTCATCCAAAGAGGGCCAGAACCTGTACCTCGTGTTTCCCTGAACAACACTCTAACCATAGCTGAAAAGCTGCCATTGATTGTATAAAGTAAAATAACTTTCTGTGTGTATTCAGTTTGTGATGGGGGTTGGGGTAGAGTAAGCACATTCATTTTCCTTCTTCCACAGGATAAAGGTAAAAAAACACAGTACTTCTATGTGTGCCTGCATAACTCCTAGTTTGCACTCATGTTTTCACCTTTGCACTAGCTTACTTTGGCTCTGCCCAATTTAGCAGGTAGTCCTTTGAAAATGTAGCCCACTATTAGGGCTGTGCAAAGCTTTGGGAGCTGATTCGATTCAGAGGAGGTTTGGCCCAATTCAGTGGCTTAATCTGCAAATCGGAATCAAATCAGGGAATCAATAAAAAGGACCAAATGGATTTGAAGCTCTCTGAATCAATTTTAGGAAGGCTTTTGACACTGTCTCTTACCTCATTCTCATTAAAAAACTAGGGGACTGTGGTGTCAACACCTACACAGTCGAATGGGTCACTAGTTGGCTGGAGGGCTGCACTCAAAGAGTGGTGGTAGATGGGTCATTTTCAACCTGGAGGGATGTGGGTCCCCCTTCAGCCCATGCTGTTCAACATCTTCATCAGTGACTTGGATGAGGGTGTAAAAAGTACCCTGTTCAAATTCACAGATGACACTAAGATGTGGGGGGGATGTGGGCATGCTAGAAGGTAGGAATAGGCTGCAATCAGACCTATACAGGTTACAGGGGTGGGCAGATGAGAACAGGATGGGTTTCAACACTGACAAGTGCAAGGTGCTGCACCTGGGGAGGAAGAGCCAGCAGCACCTACAGGTTAGGGAACTCCCTTCTTGTCAGTGCAGAGGCAGAGAAGGATCTTGGAGTCATTATTGACGCCAAAATGAACATGGGCTGACAGCGTGGGAACGCGGTCAGGAAGACCAATCACACCGTGTCATGCATCCACAGATGCATCTCAAACAGATCCAAGGAGGTGATTCTCCCCCTCTGCAGCACTGGTCAGGCCGCAGCTGGAGTACTGTGTCCAATTCTGGGCACTGCAATTCAGGAGGGATGTGGACAGCATTGAGAGGGTCCAGAGGAGGGCCACCCGCATGATCCAGGGGCAGCAGGGCAGGCCCTACGAGGAGAGGTTAAGGGACCTGAACCTGTTCGGCCTTCACAAGAGAAGGCTGAGGAGGGATCTAGTGGCCTGTTACAAACTAGTCAGAGGAGACTAGAAGGCATTGGGGGGAGTGCCTGTTCCCCCGAGCATTGCCAGGAATGACTAGAAATAATGGTCACAAGCTGGCAGAGGGTAGATTTAGGCTAGATATCAGCAGGCACTACTTCACTGTCAGGGTGGCTAAGATCTGAAGCCAACTTCCAAGAGAAGTGGTGCTGGCTCCTACCTTGGGGGTCTTTAAGAGGAGGCTGGTTGAACACCTTGCCAGGGTTGTTTGACCCCAGTACTCTTTCCTGCCATGGCAGGGGGTCAGACTTGATGATCTGCTCAGGTCCCTTCTGACCCGACCAACTATGAAACTATGATTTGGAAAAGATTCAGAGAGCTTAGGGGATTTGGGCACTCCCCACCTGCTGCATCAGGGAGCTGGACCTGGACTCAGAGGTGATAAATAGAAGAAGGGGGTACAGGGGCTGGGGGAGGGGCAAGGGACCATGGGGCGACCCCTGCCAGGCCCCATTCCCTGCCTGCTCCCCCAGTCCTCCTGACCACCACTTTCTCCCCAAGGCTCCCCCTACCACAGCTGCCCTGCCTGCCACAGCTCCCAGAGCCTAAAAAAAAAGCCCCTACTCATTGGGCGCTGCCCAGCAGGGAGGGCAATCCCTGCTGCCCCCCATCGCCCCATGCTGTGTGGGGGGCTCTGCCATGAGCCCCCCAATCCCTGTCCACTTCCCCAGCCCCCCATAGCTGCCCCACCTACTCCAGCTCTAGCCATTTAAGAAAAAAATGAACCCCCCCCCCAACTCACCAGCTCCTGCAGTGGCCTCAGGGCTTCAGGGAGCTCATGGAAGAGCCCCCCATTGGGTACGGGGTAATAAGGGGCAGCAGGAATCACCTCCTGCTGGGCAGAAACTGGAGTCCGGAGTTTTGGGGAGGTTCTTAAAGGGCCAGAGCTGGGGTAGGCAGGGCAGACATGGGGAAGGCTGGGGGGGTCAGGGGGCTCATGCAGAGCCCCCCATGCAGCTTGGGGCAGTGGGGACTGCTCCCTCCCCTCCATAGCTGGCAGCACCAAGTGAGTTGTGACTTTTTTTTTTCAACGCGCCAGAAGCTGGGGCGGGCAGGGCAGCCATTGCCGAGGGCGGGAGAGCGGGCAATGGATGAGCCTGTGTGATTCGGAGATACAGTTGAATAGGCAGTAGCCAAATCGCTGAATCAGATTCGGCAGAATTGATTTGGGACAGTGATTAGAATCACCTAATCGAATCACTGTTCCCCAAACGGCCAAATCCAAATCCAAAGTGAATACTAGCTGCTTTGTACAGGCCTACCCACTATTTATAAGTTGACCGGTATCTGTATAGCATATTGTCTAGTTTACTCTTTCTGCAATATATTTCCCTACTAGCATGGTGCTCTTTATTACTGTTTCAGTCCAAATTCATCAAACCTGCTTAATGACTTTGAGATAGACACAGTCCTATCTTAATTTATACTCATTCAACTTGAATGATTTGGCTGACCTTTTAATTTTTGCCAAGTATCATGTACTCCATTGAAAACTGCAGAAAAGATATAAGGATTCATCTGACTCTTTTTGGGGGGCAGGGGTGGTGTTCTGAATACTCTTATAATGTACACCCTTTTAAATACTTTCTCTTGCTATGCTGAAACATATATGTGTTACATACAAAATGGGCACTGTTTGGGAATTTTGCACATGTAACAGACAAGGAAAAGCAGCTATTCTTAAGCACAAGAATCTTCTTTACTAATAGTAAAACAAACCTGACTGTGACAGATTTAAAAAAGCAACTTGTACTAGATGGATCAAGAACATATGGAAAGTAGGACTGTGTGAAACTTCGGTCCCTAATTCGATTTGGCAGAGACTCAGCCCAATTCGGTGGCCAAATCTTCGAATCTGAATCAAATCAGAGGATCCTTTAATCTCTCCAAATCAGATCGGAACCCTCCAAATCGATTTGGACAGATTTGGAAAGATTTGGCAATTCAGGCATACACACAACTTTAAATGTTTTTTCTACATAGTATGTCCAGTACTTCTAGTCCACTTCCAGGTTTTCCACTAAGCACATGGAGGGCCCCCATGCACTCCTGTGGGACGCTCCGTGCACCCCACCATTGCAGTGTTCACAAGCTACTCTGGTACCTCAAGGTATATAGAAAAAACTTTCAAAGCTCTGCCTGTGTCCAAATCGCTGATTCTTCAAATCAGCATCAAATCTTCAGATCCGGATTCAGCTAAATCAAATCAGGGACAGTGAATTGAATCACTGCCTTGGATTCAGGACAAATCTGAGTCAAATAGGGCTCACTTTGCACACCCTTGTATTGGGAAGATGCCTTCAGTAAACTTCATTGTATCCCAGATAGGTTAATGTTGCATAGATTCAGTAGACATGCTTAGACTTACTGTTCCGTAGCCAACAATGGTGTTTATAGGTACTAAATTGGGATAAACATTTTTTATGTACCAATCAAAGCTTTTACAGTTCAGCTTCTTTCTTAGCTCCTTTCTGGCAGTAACATCTCCATAGTCTATTCCATGATTCTGAAAGAATACCACATTGAATGTTAGACATTTTCTTTAAAAAGCCTGTAAAAAGAGGAAAAGAAAACAGACTTATGCTTTTCTTTATATTTCATTACATATAAACAACACCTAAACATTACTTTAAAAATCCCTTCTTTTCCTTTACGAATCTAGATCATATCTTGTCTGGAAAGCCCTGTGGATGACTGGAGGAAGCATGTTTTATGACAGTCCAAAAATGCAGCTCAGTGGGAACCAGTTTTTCCTGGACACATTACAATGAAATATAGACCTTTTGGAGTAAAAAAAAAAAGTCTCTTACAAACTTTGGTATATTTAAAGGGATCGCGGATTATGGCACTCAGGATATGAGGTGCCAGGGTTCCAATCCATGATGAAAAGAATTACTTTTTTTTTAACAAACAAGTCCAGCAGAGCTGACTGAACAAAGCCACGACAGAATAGCCAATAGCCCACTGGGTAGAGTACCTTACCTGGATGCAAGACAAGGTCCTGGCCTGAAAGAGTGAGAAAGTGCATCCCAGGGGAATTCTAGGACTGTGCAAAGCTTTGGATCGCAATTCAGATTTGGAGATGATTTGGAGGCTGAATCTATGAATCCAAATTGAACCTCTAGAAGTTTTAGGCTTTCTGAATCGATTCAGAGCTGCTGAATTGATTTGGAAAAGATTCAGCAATTTGGAGATTCAACCATGGGGTATAATGGGGAATCAAAGAAATATCTATAACTTTGTTGTTTTTCAGCTGATTTGGATGAAACTTGCCAGGGCGATAGCCTCTGCTGAGGGTATGAAGCCTGCCAAGTGTCAAGGTGGTAGGTGCACAGGTTTCTGGGAAACTGCACCTCAAAGGCCTGAAGGCAAAACTGGCCTTTGAGGGTGAAAACTGCAGGCCTGCTAGGCCCTGCTGTGGCCACGAAGCCTGCCACCTGTCAAGGAGAGAGGTGCAGGGGCAGTCTGGCTTCCGGGGCCCTGCACCTCTGGCTGCAGGCAGGCAAAACTCGTGACATGGGTGCTTGTGGGACTGTGTGTGTGTGTTCAGGTGCACCCTTCCTGGTGCTGAGGCCTCTGCGCAACATGGCAGTGAACCCCTGTGAGGGGATGAGGGACAGGCTGGGGTGGGATGAGGGGGATGTAGCAGCACAGATAACAGTGCAGAGGTACCTGGGGAGTCGGAGGACCAGCAGGTCACAGTGTGCCAGAACTCCACTGTCTATATTGAGTCCATGAGTTTCTGTACCTATTACGTA
>JAGPOW010000360.1:56679-74881 GCA_030014935.1 Caiman crocodilus | reverse complement strand
GCAGAGGTACCTGGGGAGTCGGAGGACCAGCAGGTCACAGTGTGCCAGAACTCCACTGTCTATATTGAGTCCATGAGTTTCTGTACCTATTACGTAGGAAGCTGATGAAGTGCAGTTCACAGGCGCAGCTTTGAAAAGTGGTTTATACATTCAAGCAAGCACCTAACCTCATCACCAGAACTGAAGCCAACTTCCTACAGCTCAAAACACAAAACCTGCCAACTACCTCCAGTACCCCCACAAACTGCACACCAGAATCTATCAAAGACAACAAAACCCAACTACCTGTGGGGGCACATTCCTCACCAAAAAAACCCAAGCAGCCTTCAGTCTCTCAGATTTGATCCTGAAAGGGAACAAATTACAAACCACTTTTCACAGCTGGGCCTATGAACTTCACTTCACCCTTGTAGGGTCTGGAAGGTAGACCCCAAAGAAAGCATGATGTTGTGGGCTCAAGAACCTGTCTGAACATCCCCTGACTGGTCAATGCTGGGGCCAGGACTGGAGGGGTCGAAGGGCCAGGGGCCCGCCACAAGGAACACCCAAGAGCTGAGGGCCTGGGGTTTCGATTGGCCTGGAGGTGGGCTAGGGCTAGTAGCCAAAGGTCCCAGGGGGACCACACCCATAAGGGGGAGCAGCTCAGGGAGCTATGCAGCTGCAAATGAAGGCAGAATAGGCTGCCTGAATGGAGGGATCTAAGTGGCATTCATCTAGTAGGATTCTGGGGCCCAGTGCAGGGCCGGTGATATGGATAACATCTGGATGCCATCTATGTGGCTTGGGCTGTGGTGTAGGGGAGAAATGGAGCCACAGATAGTGCTCCCTGGCATCAGGGCAAGAAATGGGCAGCCTTCCGCTTTATTAACATCAATAAAATAATTAACAACAAGGCGTGGCAGAAGAGAAGGCAGGCGGTTAGCCCAGAAACCGGTGGACAGGCCACTGGGAAATCAGCCCAGAGAAGGCCCCCCTGTTAGTGTTGTTGTTTTTTACAACTGTATTTATTTAACTAAACTACTGAGGAGAGAAAATAAAACTTCCTCTCTTGAAGATTCAAAATCTCACTTAAATGAAAGGCTGAGAAAATTCCCAATGCGCTGTTGATCGATGCAGTCTTCCACCAAAGAAAGGTGGAAGTGAAGGTAGGAAAGAGAAATTTGACACCTCTGAAATCATTTAAAGAGAGAAAAAATTGCAACAAACTAGGTTCCTTGCATAAAAAGGAGAAAAGTATAAGTGCATAAATCCATTCCCCTCTCTTTAAAGTAGATCTAATTGGAAAGAGCAGTATTTCCTTAAATGTTTGAAGAGAACTAAGGATTTCTAATGAAGAATGACATTTAACAGCATCTCTAATCGCATTTAATGTAAGCAAAATGTATTTTTAAAAAATCCATTCACATTAGTCGTAGCATTGATTGATATAAGGAACAATATGTAATGAGACTTTGGGCATTTTTACACATGCTCTGAGAGTTGGGGGTGGAGAGGGTGCTTTAATTAAGTGGCTCCAAGAGCTGCTCTAATTAAAGCACCCAAAGTGTCTCATGTATCAGCACCCCACACTTTAAAATGGCAGCAGGGTCACTTTAGTCAAAGTTTGTTCAAGGACCTTTAGTTAAAGCACCCTGCTGCAATTGTTAAGCATGGGGACACAAAACACTGGAATCTGCTGAAGTGCAGTAATTACCATGCTCCAGCAGACTCAATTAATTACTTAATTGAGTGTGCTGCAACACATTGCAACTACATCATGTTGAAGCAGCCTCTTTGCTCATGTATAGGTGGCCTTTATTTCTGGGCATGAAAACAATATGAAAAGCTGCAGTTGAGGCAGCTTTTCTCTGAGCTTCTGGAATGCTGAGTTCCTGATTTCCCATTATTCCATTTCTCAAGTGTTAGAGCATGGTGTAAAACTCTACCTTTTTCTCTGGGCCTGGTGAAAATAGGGATTGGATAACATGGCTGCAAAATGCTGCAAAATAGTGTGTAGATGTCAGTGACTTGCTGATTTGTACATTTATTTCTTAGTACCTATTTAAAAAGCATTCCAAGAGGTCCAGATCATAGGAGAGGTGCTCTGTTGTTACAGCTTGTAAGAAAATCCAACTGATCAAATATTTTCCAGTACAGAAATAATAAATCGCTAGGTTGTAAACTCTTTGGGGTAGTGACAAGATTTTTGTGTTTATTCTGCATCTAATATAAGAGGTTTCTGGTCTAGGGCTGGGGCTCCTACTCGGTATACATTATGCAAAACTAAAGAAGTGTAAGAACCTCGATAGGAAGGTTCCATGCAAAGTAGACCATATTCTTATAGTCGTCCATCCAGACTTCAGCCACTCTCAGCGCATTACGTCTCATGGCAATACTCAGGTCCAGCAAGTAAGGTTTGTGAGCCCTTTCCAAGTGAGCAATTCGTGAACAGGGCAAGACTTCAACCTTTCCCCCACACTGCCAAGCCTGCATGGATGAAAGAAGTTCACAACAGTTGGTAATGGGGTTCAGGTTTTTAAAAAATTCAAATCCTTTCATTCTGAAAAATGACTAAAAACCACACACACACACATGCTTTTCTAGGTGAACTGGCCCATCATTATTATCATTCAAAGTCATGATGGCTGATTCATGGTGAAGGGAAGTTGTCAGTACTGTGCTTTTCACATTTCTTATACTCTGTAGGGCCAGCATGGGTACAGAAGAGTAAGGAGGGGTAGAATTCTTTCCTTGCACCATTCATGGAACAGCTTACTCACATTCAGCTGATGTGCCAGGCAGGCATATATTATATATATATCTTCTGGAAGCAATGAGATGACACAAGTGTCCCTGAGAACCCCGGCCCTACAGAATTTAAATGACTAGGGATGACAGAAGAGAAGGCAACCCAGCTGGGCTCCATATCCATAGCACAAGTTTACAAGGCTGTCAGCTAGCCCAAAAAAAGAAAGTTAATTTGTAGCAATTTGAGATAGTTATTATAGAGTATACATGATGAATAACAATTGCTTTGTAAGACTATAGTTTGCATGTATAGGTGAATGAGTGTGAAGTGAATGGAAAAATATTAAAAGAATGATGTGCAGACAAACAGGTTACCAAAAGGTGGAAGACTTCCAAGGAGAGGCTGAAAACACAGCAAGCAGATAAGAGATATGCCAGATGCTCTGACGGACAACATTCAGAGTGTTGCTGAGTAAACTCATCTGTTTGCCAAAGTGGAAAATGACTGGGGTTCAAACAAAGAAGGCACAAAGTAAAGAAAGGTGGAACTCAACACCAATTTGATTCTGTCTATAGAGGGGAGAGACTTAACAGCAAGAGGTTGGGTAACACTCTGCATACTTCACTGGAATACAGACACGCATCTGTGTAAGGTCCCATTCCTCATCTTGTACTTCTAGGCTGGCCACCTAGTGTAGTAGTGATCAATGGACTTTGGTATCTATAACATCTGCAGAGTAATTTGGAGTGAGTGTGTGTGAGTGTAAATGTTTGAGTGCTCTTTGGAATATTCTAATCCATAAATGCAGCATACTGCCTTGTTTGTTTGTCAAGAGCATTTTTGGCACAAGAAAGCATTAAGAGGCAATAAATAAGGAACTTATGATGTCAGGGGTTGTGACCATATTTTTACATAGCAGTGTATTTTAATGGACCTGATATTCCATTGCCTGGCAGATTGAGTAGGTGTTTGTACAAAAGCAGAATGGAAGTACAGTTTTATACCTATTTTGTCATGGAATAAATGACTAGACATGATGCAGACAACACAGACTTAGGCTTTAACACAGTTTAATGTAATAAAGCTGGAAGAGATTATAGTCTTGGAAATCCTGCCTTTTCCCTGGGTGGATGCTATGCACCACTGCAGCACAGTCAGTGTGGAGCTCCCAGGGAAAGGGCAGCAGGGTGGGGAGCCCCAAGTGTGCAGAGTGAAGCCCACATCTGGCCTCCCATAGGTTCCTGTAAGCTCTGCCCCCACCATGCTGTGGGGGTGGGGCATCATTTTAGACCATGCCCTGACAAAAATAAAATTTGGCGCCTATGATTCTGGAACTAATTGCTTGAGCAAGATATAGCCTTCAACTCTAAATTGAGAAACAGTCAAGTTTTCCCTCTGTAGAGAGGAGTGGTTGCAGTGACTCATCCTGAAATTAGTATATCAAAATTGGAAAATACAGTGTATAACAAAATGTACACTATATATAGTTATATAGTTAACATATCAAAACTGATGGTGAGAAAAGGAACAGTTTTCTTTGGAAACTCGTGGCTAAAAAGTGCTTTCAACTCGTATTAGTGGAAAACCTAGGTTCTGCAACAAGAAATGTAAGAAATAAATCCAACACTTCCTTCTGGATCAATAGTGAGCCAACACTGCAGTGGAGCAGTTCACTGCTATAAGTGTAGGATTTAGAGCCTGTAAGAACTTTGACCTGAGGAGTTACCTCTGGAGTCCTGGCTAAATTCCTATCCAAGTAATATGAGAAGTAATGTCTGTTTAGAAATATCTTTTATTGGACCAATAGAGCTAGGGTTTTCTTCAAGTCTGGGGAAGTCTTTGAGAAAGCAGATAGACCAGTGGGGGGGGGCAGGCAAAATACACCCCACAGGCCAAATAAGGCCCACCAGGTCATTCTATCCAGCCCATGAGTCCCCCCAAAATTTTAGAAAATAAATTTTTATCTGCCCCTGGCTGTCTATCAAAGATGATAGGCAGCCAGCAACAGCGAAACCCAGGGGGAGCCAGTAGCAGGAACCAGAGGCTGAGCAAAAAGGTTCACCTGGCTCCACCCTACCCTCAGCCCCTCACCACCCCCCTCCCATCCCAGCCCCCAAACGGAAGCTTCTGCAGCTTCTGGCCTTGCAACCCTTGGAGCTTGTCCATGCCTCCCTCCGTCAATGTGGAAAGTAAGATAAGATAAAATCAGGACGGAGGAGGGTGGGGGGTGGAAACTGCCATGATCAGTCCAGCAGCTGTATGGTGCTGGCCAGGGCAGGCTGGAGCCAGAGCGGGAAGCAGTGGGTGAGGGATAGCAGGGGGCTGTGGGAAGCAGCAGGAAGGGAGACAGGGAAGCAGGGGTGGTGACGGGGTGCAGGAGTGGTAGAACAGTGGGAGAAACAGGGGGAGCAGCCAGAGGGCTGTGGTTAGTGGTGGCAGCACAGGGAGTGATGGGGAGAGCAGTGGAGGCTGCAGAAAGTGGCAGCAGTAAGGAGAGTGGTGGCGGTGGCAGCTGAGGAGCAAGAGAAGCTGTGGTGTGCAGGCATGGGGGAGGTAAAGTAGGGAAATGGCAGGGGAGTGGTGGTGGTTGGCGGACGTATGGAGACCATGCTGGTGCCCTGGGGGCATCCGGGACCTAAGGTGGGGCAGCAGAAGGATAGAACCTGGGCCCGGGGTCTGCATTGCGTGAGGCTCACATGCAGTCCACATCTCTCTCTTCCTCTCCCACCTCACCCACCATAAAAGCCCCCACCCCACCCACCATACCCACACCCCACCACACACACACAAACCACACCTCCGCACAAAGACACCCTTACCATGCACACACAATATACAATAGGACTATATTTTGAGTTATTATGCAGTCACCTCTAGATACACTTTGCAAACACATAAATTAGTACAAAAAATATTTTAAATAAAATTAAAGTAAGTCATACTAGATTTTTTTTTTGCATATTACTTCAGGTTTTTTCTGGTTTCAAGATTGCAGCACCCTCTGGGTAAACTCTATGTAAAATTCTTTCCCCCCTTTTTCTGGTTTTTACATCAACTTCCTTTCTTTTCTTTTCTTTTTTTCTTCTCCTTATAATCATTGCTTTTAACTACTTAACCAAAATCCTACTGATGGACAAGTTTGTCTCCAAACTTCTTACCAAACTTGTGCATCATCTTTTCTCCATCTTTCTCTTGCCTCTATCAGTTTCAATTGTATTTTCTGTTGTGGCCATTAAACCCATCTGTGATGGGTCAGGTAAGCTGTGGCACTATTTAGGAATCAATGAAACTCAAACCTAATCTGTGGGTTCTGAACAGAGGGAGAGTAGACTTGTAAGTTATGGAAAACACATTTAAGACTGAAACCTGGAAGACTCATAGACTTTAGATTGAGAAGGGAATGTTACCTCTTCTAGCCTGGCTTCTTGTATATCACAGGAATTCAGTTATCTCGGGTCTAAGCCCCCAAACTTGTGTGTATCTTAAACATGTCTCCCAGAAAAGCAAGAAGTTATTCCTCTCAGACAGCAAGACATGGAGAATATACAACTTTCCTTAGTTTACAACACCACCACTAATAGAAAAAATATGCACCTTATTTCCCATTTGAACGTGCCTGGCTTCCCCAACCGCTTCTGCTAGGGTAGCAGACTTTCCACCTCCCAGCAAGCAATTTACTGAGGAAAAACTACCCACACCACAGGTTTAATCAGAGGGCCAGATTTTTCAAGTCATCTCAAACATCAGGTACTGGACTCTACGAAGTCTGGCCAGGTGCATCATTGCAATAAGAACTTTTGAAAATATGCCTAATTTGTAACCTAAAGGTAATTTGAACAATGTTAGGGTTGGGGTTTGGGTTGGGGGGAATATAGCTCCAAGTGCTGAACACTGAGGTACTTTGAAAATCACATGCCACATTTATATAGCTGGTTTTATAAGCAGAAAAAAAATTAAACTTACCCGTAAGCCCAGTTCTACGTTCTCCCCTCCATATATATGCATTCCACCATCCAGTACCCCAATCTCACCCAGAAATTCTCTATGCGCAGCAAGTATGCCCATGATAGAAGGACTTCTACAAAAGAAAATGAGTACAATTGGAGAGAAGCTAAATGACAAAACAAGCAGGAAGCAAAGGGCCCTGAAAAATCATTTAGGAATTAACCATGCTTTTCTGAATTCCCAAAACGTTCCAGTAGGAGACTGAATGATGGTTCATTAAAAGAGTCTTCATTTAGTTTGCACTAGTATATCAAAACCAACAGACAATTGTTTTTTTTAGATAGATTTGGTTCTCTTTCACTTTCCCATTTCCACCCCCTTATAATTTATATTAAAAAGTCCTTAATGCATAGAGGGTCAAATTTGGCCTTTACCAGTGTACTTACATGACCCTAACCACCATGGTAGCGTGAGATGAGTTAAGATAACAGCATACATATAAATCCTTCATCCTTCCTCCTAAGCATGGAAGGTAAAATGACTTTATACTAGAGGTGCACTGATACATCAGACCCATGTCAGATTAGCACCAATATAAGGAAAATTGACTATATTGGCAATCAGCTTTTTTTGGCTGATATGGCTGATAATGTGGTCGATAAATGCCCCATGCATGCGCAGCCACACAGACAGCCAGGAGCACAGCCCAGCAGTGTGGAGAGCAGCTGGGTCTGGCTGATAAGTCTGTTACGAGGGAAGGGGTATGAGGGGTGCAGATATAGGCCCCCATGCTGAGGGAGGGAGTGAGGCAGGGGCAAGAGCAGGTGCTGCACAGCTGGGGCACAGCGGGGAACAGAGCTGCAAGTGGCTCATGGGGGAGGTCCCTGCCACTGTACACACCCCAGGAGGACATGGGGGGCGGGTGCCCCCAGATTAGCATGCAGGGTGAGGGTGGGCTGCTGCTGTGAGCTGGGGCTGGGACGGTGTTGAGCTGTTCCCAGCAGGGGGCTCAGCTGTGCTCAGGATGGGTGGTGGCAGCACTGGGAGGGGAGTTATGTGGGCTGGGGATGCAGCCACAGCAAAATTTGTCTTAACTCTCTTCCCAATACCACTGCTGCCCACCCCAAGTGCAACCTCAGCCCAGCCCCTGCCAGGAAGAGCTTGGCACCTTCCTGGCCTCAACCCACAACAGCAGCCTACCCTCACCCTGCACACAGATTCGGGGCCACATGCCCTCCCAGGCTGCATGCAGCAGCTGGAGTCGCCACCCGAATAAGCCATTCACAGCTTCATCCTCCACTCCACCATAGCTGTGCATCACCTGCCCTTCCCCAGCCCAAGCCCCACTCCCTCCCCCATCACAGGGGCTTCAATCTTCCCTCTCCCACATACCGGTTCCCTCCCCAGTAGGCCCTTCTCCCACAACAGACTTACCAGCCGGTCACTGCTCTCCATGCTGCCTGGCTGTATATTTGAATCAAATCAGCATCAGCCTATATGGCTCATTAAAAATCAGTCATCAGTACTGGCCCAAAAATTCTGTATCGTTGCACTCCGATTTTATATTATGTACAAAAGGCTTCTTATTTTCAAAATACACAGCTCTCCCTAAGGGATTTGTACAGCCTAATGTTCAAGGGACTTTGGAGAAGACACCTGTAACTTTTTATGAATATGACATGTTCTTTTAATTGCTGCATGGTGATAAAATGTTAAGTTCCAGAAATAACCTGCAAAACAGTTATGCATAATATTTTTTTCTATAATCAGCTAGGTAGACTGCTTAAACTGGTTTGACTAGATTTAAGAGACATAGCAACTGAGAGAAACTAGCATGAAGCCCAGGTCCAAAGGATGGGGAATCTGAATAAGCAAAGCTAACCAAGTTTTATATAAAACAGTTAAATATATAAACTGCTAAGACACTTTTTTCTTATACTGTGTTCCTACCACTAATATAAAAAAAGCTTATTTTACACCATTGTATTGATCAGGTCAGAGGTCCTGAAAGAAAGCATGATAGGTCTTGAATGCAGTTAGGCCTAAAGAATCACAACAGTGGGTACCCCTGGTGGCCACATGACTCGATCTGTATGTGGAGAGTGATGAGATTTCACTATAAGGAGGTGAAATCACTCCTGGAGTGGTTTCGCTTAGACATGGCTCAAAGATACAGCTAACCCTGAACTGTGACCAGGATAAATGTGGGGGATGCAGACAAAGAAATTAAGTGACCTGCCGCAGTCTGCCCAGAAAGAAAAGTTTAGAACAGGATTAAAATATGGAGCACCCTGCTTCTCATTGTTTTACCCAGAATGTGGGTCATATTAGATCTCCAGTGTTGCCCAGGGACCCTCAGATCCAAACCTAGAGTTTCAGTATACAGCCTTGCAGAGGTATTTTACCCACACACCTGTAAAACTCCTTTCCTTTCTAGTTTGAATTGAGACTAATGTAGCAAAACCCTGTTTTTCTTTTTTTTTTCCCTTTAAAATGCACTCCCTCCCCTTCCCCAGCCATTCCTGACTTTTTCTCTTCCTCTCTATTCCCTATAGATAAGTATAAGTGATCTAAGACATTGGATAAGCTTCAGCATTTTATTTTGGTAGCAAGTTGTATTTATTTTGTTTTTTCTCCTTCTTTATATTATATAATTATTATGTTTATATGGATTTTTACTGTTCTGTATTACTGTTTTACTGATACTATATGATTTAAGCCTATACTATATGATTTTATGTAAGTTAGCATAACATGCTAGTTATGTTATTTATGTTAACATGTTATGTTAAGTTATGTTATTTCCATTCTGTTTGTCAAGTCTCTAGGCCTAGTTGTGTAACCCATGACTCACACCTACCCCACCTATGTAACTTGGTTCCTGAATGAATGAATGGGGATGAATGAGGGTGCTTGAGAGACAATGGCAGTAGGTCTAAAAATAACTCCCTCTGAATGACCAAACTATCAACACCCATACCTAGACCAACGACCCAGCCCTTGGAACCACCTTCAGCATTCAAGAAACAAAAGGTGAGGCAACCTACCATTGTGCCAAGGCTGCACATGCTCAGTAAGAACACCTGGAGCTCTCTGGAACAGGACTGACATTGCCTGGACAGGTCCTCCCCATAGGAAATCATACGTAGTCTGCCCCATAAAAAGGGGTAGTTAAGACTGGCTCCTTGGGACACCCTCTCCATCTGGACCAGTGCCATGCTACACCACCTATCCACCCAGAGGCCCTGCCGGCAACCCCACTCTGGACAACACCTGCTGGACCTTTCCATCCTGGATAGGTAGCTATCACCTCCCACCCCCTCTTCAACCAAGGACTTGGACGATGCTTCTCTTCCCTACTTGGACTCCAATCCTTCCACTGAGTCTCTTTCTCCTGCTGCCATTGTGTGTGTGTGTGTGTGTATGTGTGAGAGAGAGAGAGAGAGAACCAATAACTTCATGCAGTTGTGTAGTGTGTTGTCTGTTTAATAACCTTGTTATTTTGAAACCCCAAGTTGGGTTTCTGTCTGTTTCCTGACTGCTTCCTCCTTGCCACCACTTATCTGCCCCCCTAATCTGTAAGCTGTCAGTCTGTTTCCAGCCCCAAACTCCCAGGTTTCTGTCTGTGTCTCTCTTTTCTGGCTGTTTCCTCCTTGCCACCACTTATCTGCCCTCTCCCCACCCCAATAGCTCAGCTGTCTGCCTCAGTTTTCAGCCCCAATCTACCTTAAGTAGCCCCAAGCCTCAGTTCCTCAGCCAGCTTCTCTCTAGTCCACTAGTTCTAATCCCAGTTCTGGCATCTTTCCCTCCCTACACTTTAACACTCTCTCTTTCTCTCTCACCTAAACCTTCCCCAAGTATCCCAGGTACCCCAAACACACACATACATACTGTACCATCCAAGTTATGAAGTTACCTTGGTGTAGGTAGGTTGTAGGTGTATGAACTGGTTTGTGTGTGTGTATATTTATCATGCACACAATGACATACGAATTAGTGATCTGTGTATGTGTACTGAGTGTACAGGTACGGACAATTGATTGTTGTCTAACTTTTGGGGTGTATAGTGTATGTGCTTGAATTGGTGATAGGTATGCACGTGCCTAGGTTAGTTTGGATGTGTATATGCCTGAGTTGGTAGTGTGTGTGTGTATGCACCTAATTGATTTGTGTGTTGGTATATATGCAATTGTGTCACACCCTCCTGTCTAACAGCACAATACTGAGATCCTGAGAGATGGCCTGACCCCACAGAACAACACTGAAGATACCTGAGCTCTCTGTACTCCCTTTGAATGCTGCTCAGACTTACCGAACTGGAGCTGTATCATCTTTGAGCTTATACCATTCTTCTGGTAATGCCTCATAGAGGCACCACATGGCCCAGTCAAATCCATCTGCAGCCACGGCATATTCAGAAATGTCAAAATCATCAAAGCGGATATTGTCAAATACCGGGGATATTATAACAGTACGGTCTTCCTTTATTCGAGACAGAATAGGTTCAGCCCTAGGATAATAACCATATAAATTAGAATTGACCTGCATCAAGAATAAATTAAAGTGCAGAACACCATGATGCTGAAATTCACAGCCTATCTCCAGAAGTGAGGCCAAGCAAGTTACGTGGTATGGTTCTATCAGCTCCTACCTATGCTCAGTTAGCAACGTCAGTCTTCAGTCAAGGCATCTTACACAACTCACACACCAATAACTCTGCTAACTATAAAAAGCACAGACCCCTTTACTCATGCCTTGCCTACCTGCTATATCAATGTTTTGCCTCCTGCAATGGATTTAGATTGGAAACTATTTGGGTCAGAAGACAGCTTTTCCTTATAGGTGTGTAGAGGTCCTTATCCCTGTCCTCGTGGACTTACATCTTAAAAACAAATAGGAAGAGTTGCTAGGTGATCTATGAGAGGTCAGGACTGTATAGAACCATCCTTGTATGGGGTACAGCATTGGCTCAGTAAAGAAACACAGTAAGTGAGGCAGAGTGAAGAATGGTCAGCTTGCAGGGGGTAGGAGGAGAATACAGAGAGATGTCACACACACACAGAGGGTAAAAGTCCATATCTAACGTACACTATAAATATCTGAGGGCAAGAACCTCATCATGGCTGTCTTTGTAAAGAACCTTATATAAACTGTGCTATTATACAATCATTAATTGGTAATAATAATTAGCAGTTACTCTACAAATTCATCAGGAACCTGTTAGGTGAATTAAAATCCTATGTAAAACAACTCCATTGGCTACCATGATTATTTTCAAGAACCTAGAAAGAGTGGAACAAGGTTGTGGAATCCACAGGAAATAATCTGCATAGGTTCATAAAATCACAGAAATTAAGGGCTGGAAGGAATCTAGAAAAATCGAGTCCAACCCCTTTTCTCTGGGCAGGAATACTGCTGACAGCAAATGATCCCAGCAAGGTGTCTGTCCTGTCTCCTCTTGAAGATTTCCAAGGCTGGGGACTGCACCACCTCCTTGAGAAGTCTAGTCCAGATGCTGTTCACCCTTACTGTAGAGAAGTTCTTCCTTACATCCAACCTGAAACAACCCTCTAACAGTTTATGGCCATTGCTCCTTGTCCTCCCCTGGGGCACCCTGGTGAACAGTTTTTCTCCCAGCTCCCGATATTCATCCCTTACATACTTATAGATGGTCACCAATCCCCCTTCAGTCGTCTCTTCCCCAGGCTGAACAGTCCCAGATCCCTTAGTCTTTCCTCATAGTTCTTACAGAGCATCTTCTCATGTGTGTACGAACTAAAGAGAAGTCTTCACCCATACAGACACATATATACAAAGAAGCTGAGAATCACTAACTTGCTCTTTTCTAAACAACCCCACTAGTTATCTGGCTGCTTCCCCACTTTTCTTTTTCAATCAGCGTGTCCCTTCCACAGTCTCAGGGGTTGCCATTACTCAGCACAGGAAATTCCACTGTATGGTGAAACTAAAGAAAAGCCATGCTCAGATGACTCCCTCAGCCCTGCACCAATATAATTCACTCCTGGAAAAGAAATCCCTCTGAATCTTACCATGCAACATTTACTTCAATATGGGCATCCAGGATGGCAACAACATCTGCAGTGGATGCTTTCCAGCCAGAAATCCGGGCTTGTGTGAGGCCTCCTCTTTTCTCATGCCTCACAATTTTCAACAGCCCAGGATATTTTGCATTGTAATTTCTTATCTTTTCATCCAAGGGTCCTAGTAAGTCCTCTAAAAAAAGGGGCACATTTTAGTTTCTTTGAAAATTAATGGAGGTTATTTTTATCTGGGAATAGAAAAAAACTACATAACTAAAATCTTTCCAACTCCTCCCAGCCTTGAGTTTAATGGAGATTTCTTCCTTACAGTGTGGCTAGAACTATTTAACTACCCAAAAGAACTCCTGTGCAGAAAGCCTTACAGTAACACCCTGTCCAGTACTTCAAGCGCTTGGTTTTTAAACTCAGGAGCAAAACTGGATGCCCTAGTTTAACTGTGCATATATCAGCAAATAGTCATCTACCTTCATAGATGTATCACCCAATGGATGAGCAATTAGATTGCTAACTGCTGTTATTTGTGCGCATAATTCAGTGAACCTGTAAGGACAGAGGCTGAGATGGAAAAACAAGCCTTCAACAAGGTCCAGCCCCTTAGGGCAAGTCTGGTGCCACGTAATGGCCTCACTGATCTGGACTCCTGCTCTAGTATCTCTGGGTACCATCCTGCTACTTTGCTTTTCCTGTCTTTGATGTAATGGATGTTTGGGAGGTGGCCCTTAATCCACCAGAGTGGCTTCCTCAAATGCAGTTGGCTAGGCTTGCTTGCCCCTTGCTCACAGTCCTCAGGCTCTCAGGCCCTTTCCCACACATGGTTCACAGTCCTTAGCTGTCTAGTGGACAAATCTACAGTACCTTCCCCAAGTTCCCTCAGTGGTCTCCTTCTACCCCTTCAGTCACTCCCATGCCTCACAGCCTTAAAACTAACACAAACTAACTAACAGCAAAACTCCAGCTCCACATGGCACTTTCTGCAAAGATCCTTCCTCTCCAGGGATCAGGGCCTGAGTTGCTCTGAAGCCTTGGAGCTCTGTGGATATACTCAGCCTGATCCCATCCCTTGGATCAGCAAGGATGACCTTAATTGGGTGCAGGGATTGCTAATTACCTCATCAGCCCTCCAACATTTTGCCATCTTGGTCCTAAAATATAGTCCTTTAACTCTGTTGTAATAGGGGCTGGGGACTCTGTTACAAGGCTCTCAAATATGTCCTGTGTATATTAGGCATGGGTTCTCCTTGCACATGGTACAACTTTTTTTCTTTTCCAGAGGCAGAAACTAGAATGAGTCAGCCAGAAAATTACAGAAGCGAGGGATAAAAATTCCTTGTGACAGGGTGTACCAGAGGGGCCTTCTCAAAACCCAGTAGGCGGTGTTAAATCTCTCGCATTCCACCCAAATTAGAAAATGGAGCCAGGGGAAGAGGCTGGACCTCTGAGCATTGCTCAAAGAAGCCATTCACATACAAGTACTGCTAAAATCTACCCATTTTGGTCCACCAGCAGCGAGAATCAACTGGAAGTCTGATACCAATCAAGGCCTGCCAGACAAAATAAAAAGCTTTTCCTGTTGCTTCTCAGGGAGTACGGCTGACTAAAGTTAGATAGCTGAGGAGTTCCTGAGTCCTAAAAGAAAGGTCTCCAACTTGGGGGAGGCCTAACAATCTACGTATTGCATCAGTTCAAGCCCATGACCAACTGTTTAGTTTGTTGTGCAGGTAATACAAACTTAAGCAGCCAAGTCCAAGTTGGATTTCCATGAACAGTCACAAAGCTAGCCAAAGAAGCTTTGCATGAAAGACGTCACTGCTGGTGAACTTTGACAGACCAATAAATCACCTGGAAGCCAGACCTGTTCCCCAGAGTAGATTTTGCAGTTCTTTGTTCAGTTCATTTTTAAGAGCAATGAGGTTTCCATTACTATCTTTGGGAGCATATTTCATGGCCTCAGACATATCTGTCAGGGAGCTATTCTTGACAGGCAACTTACATTTTTCCTTAATTAGTTTAATCTCATCTCCTCACAGCTCTGTACAGCCACATCCCACTAAATAATTAAGCTTGTTCAGTCCTTAAACCCTTCAGATACTTGCATCATGCTCCCCTATTACCAAGCTCTTCAGGGTTTTTTGCCTTCAATCCCTCCAAACTAATTCTTCATTTTCATTGCTCTTCACCAAGCACCCTCTGGGGTCCTAGTATCTTGGATAATTTGATAGTGGCCCCCAGAAATTAATGGATATGTTTTTTCTGACACGCTTACCATTTGAGCTATTATCATCTACCAGTATAATTTCTTTCAGCAAGTGAGAAGGTGTGCGGTTAATTATACTGGTGATAGCACGCAAGATGATTGACATTGCCTCATTCATAAATATCAGGATGACACTAAGCGTTGGGAGGTCTTTGGGGTAGGATTTTTTTTTACAGCTGTAAGAGAGGAAGAAAAATATTAGCAGGTTTCCCATGAGATACAATAATTGAGCATCTACACCAAGGCAGAATCCCTCACCAGCACCTCCGCCCACAGAAGCAGCATTTTCCCATTCCCTGCCACAGTCTGAGTGCTGTCAACTGCAAGTAGCTTTAGCAGGACAGTAGGGTGGCACAGACGCATTGTGCCGATGCCCTTTACATCACTGCCTGGAGAGCATGCGCTACTTGGCCATCACAGTTGCGCTGCCCCTATCTATTTGGATACGAATACTATGCTCCTTAGGGGCTGGCATTTCCAGTACATCTGACTTCTATAATCCAACCCAGCAGACTGTAATCCTTTCCATCATACAAAAGAGAGAGCATTGTCTGAATCTAGAAAGCAATATTTCCTTGCAGCTGGCACACCTTATAAAAGTAACAGATTGCCTCTCTCTTTCCCATGTGTTTACACATACTTTGTTCCATTACTTCTCAGAAGGCAAGAATTTCACTTGTTTGTTTTACTCCATAAAACAACGAGCTTGGCTCCACCTCACCTTCAGAAGGCCAATCTATGTAAGCTGGCTCTGGTAGTAAAATAACTATTATATGGCCTGAAAAGGGTTGGGCAAGTAGACTGGAGGATTTCTTAACTAGATAAGTATGACATTATCTTTTATTCTTAGGTTGACATGACCAGTTGGCAGAGAGATAAATAGCTTTTTTTTCTTTTTCCTTTTTTTTCAGCTGCTTGGTATTGTTTTGGTCCTGAGCTAAGGACTGAGTCAACATTTGATTTGATCAAAGTGCTTCTGAAAGTTCAGGAGTGTTGGCTTAGAATAATCTCTAAATCCGTCTTTTTTTTTTTTTTAGGGAACCCTGGAGGGAAGCTCAGCAAGGAGTAAGAAATGCTTTCATGCGATGGTGCTTGATAGATAGAAAAATCTGATTTTTCTCTCTTGCGCACCCCTGCAAATCAGGAGAAACTTGGCTGAAGTCAATGGACATAAAACTTCAAGCTAGTGAAGAGAAGCATTACAAAAAAAACCCCTGTAAAAATGTTACTTCAGTTTTCATCAACATTTCTCAAAATGTACTATTTTTGACTGGTATAAAAGACGTACACATGGGTAGAGTAATAAGTGTAAAGCCTCATCAGCCCACTAGAAAAAGGGAGAACTAGTCTACAAGAATATTGTAAGAAATTGTCAGGAAACCACAAAAGAACATGAATGAAAGAACAATCACAATCAATCCAGCACTAATCCTGATCTGCTCAAGGATCCTTTGTATACAATCCCCTGGTCCAAGTAACACCAGTCAGTTGTCCCGATTTAAAGAGAAGCAACATCTCTGTATGTAATTAATTATACGCATATATATTTTGCACACAAATGTGTTCCAAAAATTGCAACAGCAATTTCAAGTGAAACCAGCTTGTGTGCAATAGTCATTTACTGGACTGCATCACTGCTTTCTACAGTCATAAACAATGGGTACATTCAGCAATGCCACTGTCGGCCTTCCCTGCTGCTGTGTAGTTTTCCAATCATTGCAGACAAAATGGACTTCTTTCAAAATGGCTGCTACTCGTTAAATTATGCATATACGTATACACATATACATAGGGTTTATACTGCACCTGGCATATCTGGTGTCTCGAATTGGTCGATCCAGGGGAAGTTGGTCACTGAGATACACATTATACCCGTATTTAGTAAATAACTCCTGGGCTTTGGTCTGTTGGTCTTCTGTTAGATCTGTGCCCCAGCGCTTAAAGAGGTATGAATCTGGAAATAGTATCCGAGGTACAGCTTTCTTTTCCATTTCTAGCTTGTTTTCTTTCTGCATTTCCTTCTTTGACATTTGTAGCAACTTCTTATCATCATTAGAGGGATTGTTCATTGAAATTGCTGCTTAAAAAAAGAAAACGATGTGCATAGTATAATGGAAAGAAAGGATAATATTTGTAATAAATGCCATAGACAAGTTTCTCCTTACAGGGAGGAAGCAAATATTCCAATGAAATAAGTGCAGCTACTCTTACCATGAAACTGCCATTAGGTGAAATCAGGGTTTATCTTCCTCGCAGAAAGAATTAAAAAAAAAACATGATTCCAAAAAGTCATTTCTAATAGCCTAAATATTCCAGGTGAAATTCTACTTTCAGTTACTCTAATGCAAATTCAGAGGGGAAAAAAAAGTGGAAAAATGCAGGAGTAAAACCATTGTGAAAATAAGGTTTAGAATCAGGTCCTATAGACTCCAAAAGAGCTGATTTACACTGAAGTGAGTAAGGTCAAAATATGTCCCCATCTGAACCATGTTGCTTATGCTTTATGGACCACAAAGGTAATTCCGAGCACATGGTCCAACAGTCACAGAATCATAGAAGTCGGGTCAGAAGGGACCTTGCAGATCTTCAGGTCTGACCCCCTGCCTGGGCAGGAAGAAAACTAGAGTCAAATGACCTCAGCCAGGTAGGCATCAAGCCGCTTCTTAAAGACCCCCAGGGTAGGAGCCGGCACCACTTCCCTTGGAGGGAAGTTGGTTCCAGATCCTAGCCGCCCTAACTGTGAAGTAGTTCTTATGGATATCTAATCTAAACCTACTCTCCAACAATTTGTGGCCCCTCCTGCAGCACTCTAACCCGGTCCTCCTCAACATTAGGTCTTGAGGCATTCCCCTCGAGCCAATCTTGAATCACAGTGGGGGAGTCCCAGTCCCTGAACAAGAAAACGGAGGAGAAGAATTTGTTAAAGATGTCTGCCTTCTTCATCTCTGGCACAACTACCAGATTCATAGATTCATAGATGTTAGGGTCAGAAGGGACCTCAACAGATCATTGAGTCTGACCCCCTGCATAGGCAGGAAAGAGTGATGGGTTCAGATGACCCCAGCTAGATGCCTATCCAACAGCCTCTTGAAAACCCCCAGGGTAGGAGAGAGTACCACCTCCCTTGGGAGCCCGTTCCAGACCGTGGCCACTCTAACTGTGAAGAAGTTCTTCCTAATGTCCAGTCTAAATCTGCTCTCTGCTAGCTTGTGG
>JAGPOW010000360.1:43035-56579 GCA_030014935.1 Caiman crocodilus | reverse complement strand
CCCTTGGGAGCCCGTTCCAGACCGTGGCCACTCTAACTGTGAAGAAGTTCTTCCTAATGTCCAGTCTAAATCTGCTCTCTGCTAGCTTGTGGCCATTATGTCTTGTAACCCCCAGGGTTGCCTCGGTGAATAAAACCTCACCAATTGCCTTCCATGCCCCCATGATGAACTTACAGGCAGCCACAAGGTCGCCTCTCAACCTTCTCTTGCAGAGGCTGAAAAGGTCCAGGATCTCTAGTCTCTCCTCATAGGGCTTGGTGTGCAAGCCCTTAACCATACGAGTGGCACTTCTCTGGACTCTCTTCAGGTTATCCACATCCCTCTTGAAGTGTAGTGCCCAAAACTACATACAGTACTCCAACTGTGGTCTGACCAGACCCCGACAAAGGGGAAGTATCACCTCTTTGGATCTGTTCGTCATGCATCTGCTGATGTACGATAAACGCCATTAGCTTTTCTGATGGCTTCGTCACACTGCCGACTCATGTTCCTCTTGGAGTCCAAGATCCCTTTCCGCTTCCATACCACCCAGCAGCTCATTTCTTAGGCAGTAGGTATGTTGGACGTTTTTCCTCCCTAGGTGCAGCACTTTGCATTTCTCCTTGTTGAATTGCATTCTGTTGTTTTCTGCCCATTTGTCCAACCTGTCCAGGTCTGCTTGTAGTTCCCTCCCTCGTCCAAGTCGCTGATGAAGACATTAAAGAGTATCGGTCCAAGGACCGAGCCCTGCGGGACCTCATTGCCCACACCCTTCCAGGTCGAAAGCAACCCATCTACCATGACTCTCTGCATGCAACCCTCTAGCCAATTCGCCACCCACCAGACTGTGTAGTCATCCAAGTCACAGCCTCTTAACTTGTTCACCAGTATGGGGTGGGATACCTTATCAAACGCCTTCCTGAAGTCTAGGTATATGACATCTACCCCTCCTCCTGTGTCCAGGCATTTCATAACCTGGTCATAAAGAGACTAGATTAGTCAGTCATGATCTGCCTGCTATGAACCTGTGCTGGTTTCCCCTCAGCATAATTTGTCCTGCCGGGCTCTCGCAAATGTGAGCCTTAATAATTTTTTCAAAGACTTTGCCTAGGATGGAGGTGAGACTGACTGGCCTATAGTTGCCCGGGCCCTCCTTCCTCCCCTTCTTGAAAATGGGGACCACGCTGGCCCTTTCCCCATCCTCTGGGACTTGGGCCGTGCACCACAAGCGTTCAAATATTCTTGCCAGTGGCTGTGCAATGATGTCAGTCAGTGCCTTCAGTACCCTCAAATGGAGCTCATCTGGGCCTACCAACTTAAAGGCATCCAGTTCTTGCAAGTGACTGCACCATCTCAGGGTCTACACATGGTAGTCTGGTGCCTTGCTGCTGCTTCTCTACAATCCCAGTGAGAGCCTTGTCTTGCCCCTCGCTTAGGAACACTGAGACAAAGAACTCACTGAGGAGTCCAGACTTGTCCCCCCGTCTGTCACCAATTGCTTCTGCCCATGTAGTAGGGGTCCTATTCCACCCTGGACCTTCCTTTTACTCCCTATATATCTAAAAAACAATTTCTTGTTGTCCTTTACTCGGGATGCCATCCTCAGCTCCATGGTAGCTTTGGCCCATCTAACTGCCTCCCTACAAGTGCGAGCAGAGGAGGTATATTTGTCTTTTGTGATCTCTCCCTGTTTCCACTTTTTATGTGCTCCCCTTTTGGCCTGTAGGCTGCCCTGGATTTCTCTGGTCAGCCAAGGAAGCTTCCTGGCCCCTTTCCCTCTTTTTCCTTTCATCAGAATCATCTCCCTTTGTGCCCGAAGGATCATTTCCTTAAGGCACAGCCACCCTTCTTGGGCTCCCATCACTTCAAAATTCCTACTTTGCAGTGTGTCCTTGATTAATTGCCTGCGTTCATTGAAATCACCTTTCCTAAAGTCTAGCACTTTCACCCTGCTAGTTACCTTACCCACTCAACATCTTATGAAGAATTCTATTATTAAATGATCACTGTCCCCCAGTTGGCTACCAATCTGTAGGTCCCCTACCATGTCATCCCCCATTGCCAATACCAGATTCAGTAAGGCATCCCCCCTAGTGGCCAGCACATTCCCCCTAGTGGCCATTCCCCCTAGATTGCCCAGCACATCTTGCAGGGGCCCCAAATTTCCTGGCGCCTTCTTCATCCTCCCTATATATCTGAAAAAATACTTTTTATTATCTTTGATCTAGGACGCTAATCCTAGCTCTATATCTGCCTTAGCTTTCCTAACAGCCCCCCTATAGCCCTGAGCAGTGGAGGTATACTCCTCTTTGGAAATCATCCCCGTTTGCACTGGATGTATGCCACCTTTTTGGCAACCAGGCATTCCCAGATGTTCTTGGCGAGCCAGGGAGGCTTTTGGGCAGTCTTGCCCCCCTTGCTTCTAGTTGGGATCATCACCTCTTGGGCCCTGAGTATCGTCTCCTTAAGGAGCGACCACTCATCTTGGGCACCGAGTTCCCCTGCCCCGAAGATGCCCAGCGCCTCTCCCACCAATCTCCTCAACTTGTTGAAGTTGGCCCTCTTGAAGTCTAGGGCTAGTGCCTTACTGCAGGCCCTTGTCACCCTGCGCTGGATGATAAATTCCAGCAAGCAATGATCACTATCACAGTCAATGCAGCCTATGCCAATTACCCATCTGCCTAATACTCCCTTCTCTAGACAAGCATTTTATACACCTGAGAGTGCCCCAGACAGACATAGGATTTATAAGCATTGCCTTAATTTGGAGAGTTTCTCCTTCCTCAATTGTTGCTCTCCATCTTTCTTGTGATTGCCAGTAATCAGACCACATGGGCTGACTGACCTGTTAGGCATCAGAGATAAAACTAGTTATTGTGTGACATAATCAATGGGTAAAATGCATTTTGTTTGCTTTCTTCACAAAGAACAGCCAGAAAAAATGATATATGTATAAAAAAGACAGAAAGAGTTTTTGACTTTTTATAAATGTTTATTAGCACAGGAAATGGGTCACAAGACAAGACAAAAAAAAGACAGCCTACACAGGACCCCAGGTGCAGATGACAGAGCCTGGAGCTCTAACACTCAAGGTCTGCCCTCACAATCAAAAACATTCAGTAGCACAGCAATCCTCTAGAGCCCTTGCTGGTACCCCACAAGGTGTGTGAGAGGGGCATGGCCCCAGCATGAGGACCAAACAGCCACCCTCAATGCCACAGAGCAACTCTGAAATGGTACAATGCAGCTGGGAGGCGGGTATTGTTCACTGGAGAACCACAAGTTCGAATCAGTGACAGGTATGCCTGGACCAAACACTGTAACAGTCACAGTGCAGCATCAGAACCAGCCCCAGTGAGCTGACTCCTACAGCTCTGGTGGGTAGCCATCTTTGCAGATGACACCCCTTTTAGATTCCTGGCCTGGAAAAGAAACCAAATAGGCAATGTCTGAGACATCCAAGTCTAGTGCTGCAAACAAGGCGCCGAGGGTTCAGTGCCACTAGGTGCCGCTGCCACATCATTCAGGATGAGTAGCAAGGATGAGGGTGCAGTGGACATGAACTGCCCATGTCTACAAGGCCCCCTAGAAAAGTGTGTCAAGGCAAACCCTGATATTACTGGCAGGAGGCTTGGGAAGAGTCAAGGAAGTACTGGGCCCACCACCCAGGTCACTATCCACTGACTGTGTCCCAAGCATCTGGATGGAATAAATGCAGCCACCTTGCAGAGTGGGCAAGCAATGCACAAATGGCTACAGTGTGCCATGGCAATCCCACCAGTGGTCACCAGCAGCCAGGTGTACTGCCTTGCATCAGCATGAAAATGGCACCAGGTAGCAACAAAGTCCACTGCCTCCAAAGCAGTCCACAGTTGCTAGGCTGAGGAGGGTGAGGTCAAACTGCTCGTCGATTGTGTGAATTAAATTCCCCACCCAGAAGGAGAAGGTTGTCGCCACCAGATGCACTCTGTAATAAAACAGTCAGGGTCTCAAAGGTCCCCAACAGTGGGAGCATATATGGTAATGAGGAGGCAGCAACGTACCGTGAACAAAATACAGTCAGCATGTGGTCCGGGATGACTTCTTAGGCAACTGCTGAGTCAGGTGTCAGCTGCAGCAATAAGAGGATTGCGATCGTTTGCTGAGGGAGGTGCCATGACCCAGGAACATACGGTCCCACCAGATAACATGCCAGCTGGCTTGATTAGCTGCATCAGTGCATGGGTTATGCAGAAAAGTGACATCTATCTGGCTCTGGTGCAAGAAATTGAAGAAAGCCTTCTACAGCACAGCAGTTCAGCAGCCTTTGGCATTGAGAGAGCCAAAGTCCATGTCAGGCATGCGTGAGGTGTGTAGAAAAGGGGACAAGCAAGCCAAAACAAACAGATAGGAACAGTAGGGAGGAGTAAGCATGCCGGACAGGAGAAAAAAATGGGTCTACAGCCTGCCAGCCTGTGCATCACGCAGCAATTGCCCAACATCATGTGCAAGCTTGCTCAGGCAGAAACTGTAACGCTGCATCTCCAGAGTGGAGTATAGCACTGTTCCTGCAGCCTTGGCAGAAAGCATGAATGTCTCAGGTTCTGGGAACCATTTACAAATGCTCTGTGCAACCTTCTGGTGGTGCTTGGTCTGGTCAAGAAACTCATTAAGGCATTCAACAATGTACCCAGAACAGGGAGGTTCGGCAGAAGTAGGAACAGGTTCCACCTCTGGTGTAGGAACCTTCCCCATGGAAGCGGGACTGGAGCTGAATCGGAGGATGCTACCTCATGAGGCAGGACTTCCATCAACTCATCCTCAGAGGCAGAATCAAAATCTGACAATGAGGAGGAGGAACTGTACAAGTCCTGCACCGAGAGCTGCCAAGACCTGGGGGTAGATTTTGCCCCCTCACCAAGAATCTCAGCATCAGGCCCTGAGGGAGCAGTTCCCTCTGAAGGACCTTGGAGGGGGACATGACTTCCTGATTTCTTGGGAGGGATGCTTTCCTGGGCCAGGCAGTCTTGCCCCCAGAAGGCCCAATCTCCATGTCAACCTCATCAGGCTCAGAGGGCTGAGACATTGGGGCAGGGCCAGCAGACTTCTCCACCACCTCCTCTGTCCCCAGCTCACCTCTGGGCCTGGGGGAACTGCCGAGGAAGCAGGCAAGTGTTGGGAGTTCCTGCTCACTAGCCTCAGCTCCCCCTGAAGTAATGGAGAGTTCTGGAGGGGATGATGAGGCCTTTTTAGAAGACCCTTTCTGTTTTGGGGACTTTCTCTTCCCAGCAGGAGGAGCCAAAACTTCCCCGGTAGGAGAAGGAATGAGGGGTGGCCAGGTCCACCGCAACAGAACTAGTTGACTCCAATGAACCAGGGAGTGGCTGGATAGAAGGCCCATCCCCAGTGGTGAGGTACACCTCATACCATTGCCCATCAATCAGGAAAGACATGGGGTGGGGCAAACCCCTCCCCTCCCCGTCAAGAAACATGAAATCATGAACATCTGCCATGTCAAGGATAGGACAAGCTCAGGGATCTTGTTGCCAAGCCGCAGTCTATGGATGAGGCCCAGCATCATGCCATGAGGGCTCAGGCAGTTGGTGAGCTCGTTGTCCAAGAGAAATGGGGGCATGTTGGAGGCTACCACCTGAATGGCTGGTGTGTCCATGGGTGTCACAAGGCAAAAAACACCTCTGAAAGACACATCTGCTACCACGACCTCAAGCACCAAAGCAGGGAGCGGAGGAGAATTATAGGACCTGAACTCACCCAGGTAGCATAAAGGACATTTTTCATCCCACCAGTGCCCCCACAGCAGTAGCACACTCCTCCACCACAATGGAGGCAGGGGCATGAAGCCAGAAACCACAGCTCCGGTCCAGAGGGGCAGAAGCCCCAGCAGTGGGCCACTGGGAGCTATCTTCAGCCATTCCAGCCCCCAAAATGGTTAACCCTGCAAGGAACTAGAGGGGGTGAGGGACGGGTAGACCTCTGCCGGCAGGGAACAAGGAAGCTGGAAAACAAACAAACAAACAAATAACACCAGAGGAAGGGAGAAAGGTGAACAATACGCCTGGGAAGAGAAGGGGAAACAATAAGCAGCAAAGCAGCTGCAGTGAGAGGAGAGAAAACCAAAATAAACCCAGAGGGACGGTGGGAGCAGGGTTACTGCAGGGCTTTAAAAAGAGGAATAAAGGCAGAAAAATGTAATGAAAAGGGATGGGGGTGGATGCAGGGAGCAAGGGATCTGACTTTTTGGGGGAGGGAAAACAAAGCGAGAGAAGGAGAAAGGCTCACTGAACAGAGAGAAGCCCTCAGAGCTCTGAGCAAACATACCCATTGCCAGCCATTTTGAAAGAAAGACAGACAGACAGACAGACTTTTTATAAAGTTTATTAAGGGGAAAAGGGGGTAACAATCCAACAAGGAAAAGCAAAATACAGCCCAAGTAGGGGCCCTGATACAACAGACAGAGCCTGGGCCTTCAGCGTGCAAGGCCTGCCCTCGCAGTCTAAAACCAAAAATATCCAGTACAACATCAGCCTACTGCTTGCCCTTCACACCAGGAAGGGCCAAATCCTCCCCTGAGGGGGGAGAAAGGGGAGGAGGGGAGCACCACCACAGAGCTAGCAGACTCTGATGAAACGGGGAGTGACTGGGAGGAAGGCCCTTCCCCACCACCTGGCGGAGCTGCCACGCCAGATGTGGATGAGCCACCACTGGGCACAGCTGCAGGAGACTGGCACAGCTGGCTTCTCCCTTGGACACTGGGTAGCAAGAGGAGGAGAGAAAGGTGGCCAAAGTAGCAGGGAAGAGGAGAAAAAGCAATAAGTAGCAGAGCGGCTGCAGTGAGAGGGAGGGAAGCAAAATACAATCTGAGGGAGGGGGAGGGAAGTACAGGGGGAGACGATTACTGCAGAAGAAAGGTCTGAGAAAAGCGGCATGGGGGAAGGCAGGAAAAAGTAATGAAAAGTAGGGGACTACAGTGAGAAAGGGGTCAGATTGTCAGGGGGGAAGAAAACAAAGCAAGAAAAGGAGAAAGTCTCACAAAACAGAGAGAAGTGCTCTGACCTCTGACCAAATATACCTGTTGGTGGCCATAAAAGCAGACGGACAGACAGAAGTTTTGTGCATGTCTTATTTAAGTTTTTATCTGAACAAAACAGCACACCAGGGAGAATTCTTTGCTCAAGTGCAAAAGTTTACAGAAAAGTTGCAGAAATACAAGTCAGTCCTAAATACACATTGCATATACCCTAGTTTGAGTGTTGAATGCTACATGATTTCTACCCAGGAAGGACATGTCATTTTTCTAGCACAGGGGCAAATGGTAGCGATCACTAGCTGCATGGTTGGGATAAATTTAGACAAGAAAAAGCTATTCCATACTATTCTGTCCTTATTTGGATGTTCTTATTCCATGCTATGGTCAGCTTACTCCATTTGACTTAACCTACACAAAGCTCACATGAAATACGCATGAAATAAGAGTGCCCACATGGGGAACTACTGCACAAGACCTATTCCAGGAAGAGCTCTCTGTACAAATAAATAATCATCTAGCAGGGCCAGACACAGGCATGGGCAAACTGGACAGCCGCCCAGGGCCAAGACAAAAAGGGGGCCTAAAAATAGTAACTTTTAAATTATTATTATCATTATCTCTGGTGAAGGGGGGCCCAATACTAAAAGTTCATCTAGGGCCACTAGGTATCTAGGTACGATGCTGTTATCCAGAGCTGACAGCAGCCGGTTAACTAATCCACCATCCAGAGGCGTCTCCTGATAGCAAATACCTACATGTTCTTTGTCATAGGGCTAATCGTGTGCTGCTGCCATTACTTCTGGACCCCCTTGCTATATAATAGCTAGCAGCTAGAGCACTTGCTCAAGAAATGAGAGGCTCACATCCAGTTCCACGCCTACAGGGGTTCAAATCCACATCTCCTAACAGTTTCATAGCTACTCGTGCTCAGTTCAGTATCTGAAAGAGCCATTCCTTTAATTGATTTTAAATTCTTGTGTGTATCTGAAGAAGGAGAAGACCTCTAACAATGAGTAGGCAATGCAGCCCCTGTGCTTTCTTCCATTTGAAGAGAGAATAAATAAAATAAACAGCTTTTTTAAGATGCCGAGACAAACACATCTGTCACTGTTCATTACTCTTTAGAGCGGGCTCCGGAGATGGGACAAACAAGAGGTGGCCATGTAAAGAAGGATAACATGTAGACTCAATCCAGTTGGTAATAGCAACGAGGGCATTGGACTGTTGTTGTAATCACTGGTCTTTGGCAGCGCGGGCGGAGAACACCTGCTGATCCACTTCAGCTCTTCCAAAGAGACACGTTAACCGGCTGCTGTCAGCTCTGGATGACAGCATCGTACCTAGATACCTGGTGGCCCTAGGTGAACTTTTAGTATTGGGGCCCCTTCACCAGAGATAATGATAAGAATAATTTAAATGTTACTATTTTTAGGCCCCGTTTTTGTCTTGGCCCTGGGCGGCTGTCCGGTTTGCCCATGCCTGTGTCTGGCCCTGCTAGATGATAAATACATTGTCTGCTTCCCCCTTGCCATTATGTACCCATTAGGCTCTCAATCGCAGAACAAACAACATGGCGATGAATGTAATGAGAGCCCGCACTACCTCTGCTGCACCAGCTCCCTCGCCACAGATGCCCCTTTCGTGGAGCTGAATGAGTCTAGCGAAAATAAGGCCCCAAAACCTGACCCTGTCGCCCTTATTCAAGTGACTTCATTGGGACAGCTGGCCATGCTCATTCTAGAATAAATGAATGAATTCCTAAAGCAGGTGATATTCTGTATCCCAAATCCTCCTAACTCTAGGGTGGCTAGCCCTTCAAAGTCCTGGTTTCTTCCCACATGACTGTTCTCATTTACAGGCTTCTTGCCTGCCTTTATACTTTTGGAGATGAAAAGCGGGCTTTCATTCAGACCTCAGTTCATTCTGCCTGTTAGCAGATGTGAAAAGCTAAGGCACCCACCTGGCCAGTAGTACTGCCACGGTCTACTAGTACTGGGTACGATAAGGACAAAGACGGACTGATCACAGTCTTTTATATTCAAGTCGTTTGTCTACCATGGCACAAAAACGGGGGAACTGAGTTTCCCAAGGAAAATCCTTCCTTTCCAAACAGGTACGTTCTGCAAGATTCATTTTTAGCACAACAGTTTTCATGTGAAATTGACCTGCCAGCTTGACCAACTCTTCCAGGTGTTTATCATTTGATCTTAACCTCTTCACTCTAAAGCTTCAGATCTTAACTTGCTTCCGGTATTTATAGATATAAACCTCAAATGATTTAACTCAACATTAGGAGGTTTCAGGAAAACATCCAAAAAGCAAAAGTAGGTGAAGATAGGCATGCTTAGGAGACTGTCTCATAAATATGACAAAGAACTCATCAATCCTTTCCAATGCTGAAGGAAAAATAAATAAAAGTGCCCAGACAAGTCCCAAGAAGCAAAACAAAGCAAAACAATCCCAAACCATGAATCAATTTTAAAAAGCTAGAAAGTCCCCACAAAGCAGAATAACTTAGAGACACATTTCTAGCAAAGATAAATGGTTTGAATATACTTTACTTACAGATGTTGCGAATATATGTCTCCAAATGGTCCAGTCTCTCAATTACTGCATTTTCTTCGTTAAACGATCGAGGATGAACTTCTAAGTATCCCTGTCTCTCCTTTCTCAGCTCTTGTATTACGTTCTTCACGTAAGTCACAAGAAAGACATTCACAAAGGAGACCAGAAGCAGTGCAATTGGTGTGAGTCCTGGAAACCTTCTGCGTGACACCATTGTATCTTGCTTTATAAAAAAAAATATCTCTGGCCTGGGTTGTAATTACGGTTCCAGATGCGTGCAAGTCACTGATTCCTGAAGCAAGAGTCTCAAGCAAGCCTCTTTAAAACACGTACAGAAATCATTCACATAGAATAACTTCTCTGAACTTGAATGAGTCAAGGAGCAAGCAGGTAGTGATGATATATAATACCTCAAAGGAATGGGTGTTTTCAGCTTCTGCCCTCAACAGTATATGAGCTACCCATTAGTGGGAAAGTATGCAGCTGTAACAAACTCCCCTTTTGACCTAAAGGGTTTGATTGTTCTCCTGTGGTGCCTGCAGCACAGCACGTTGGAAGAATTTCTAATGTAGCACATGCGCAAGCACACAAGCGCACACACGAAAAATACCTGTAAGGAAATCCTTCACTGCCAGACTGACTGTCAGTGAAAGATTTGCTTACAGGTTTTTTTTTTCTGTGTGTGTGTGTGTGTGTGTGTGTCTGTCTGTCTGTTTGCGTATGTGTTGCCTAATGAAATTTGTCTAGCTATGCACATGAAACAGTGGAATCATAGTTATTGTGTTCCCGGTTAGAGACATCTCTTTAAAACTGAAGAAAAGCAAATGTTTGAGAAAGTTTAGCATTTTAGGGAGCTTAACAAAAGGAAGCATCCACTCAAGATTATCAGCTTGAGGAGATGCAGGGGTCACGTCGACACAAAACACTGAATGCACAGTTGTTAGACACAATACTATGCAGCAACAGGTGGCGTTTTTGTGACGCTGACTGCACCCAAGACTCCTGCACATTAGTATTGCTTCACAGTTTCTGCCACACAACACTACTGCGCAGTATTCTTGGGCTACTATGCAGTCAGCATTTTGTGTCGACATGGCCTGGTTCTACTGTAAGGTTCTTGTTGGACCTCGGAGGCATAACAGATTCTTAGGGAGCAAACACGAGCAAGAGAGACTCTTCTGTCTGTGCTAGGAAAGGCAATTGTAGCCACTTTTGTTTTCCTTTGTCGAGATGTAGAGGTTGTTACTACGATGTTTTGCTTTTGGATTAGACTAATGTACTGAATGCTACAAGGAGCCACACGCTGAGAACTTCCAGCAGCTGGGCTTACTGTAAGCCCAGCTTTACACACAGTACATGTTACACTGAGAAGAAAGGTATATGAGGCCAGACAGAGTGCCTTCCATTAATGTGACTATGCAGCTCCCATTGGCTGAATGAGCAACAGAATTAGTTAGCTTGGTCATCTATAATAGGATGACCTCTATGTACTAGAAGCTGTAAAGGAAGAGGTGCAAGGGACAGATCAGTCTATACAAACCCTATAGATATACTCTACCCCTTGGCATTTGCACTGCCACTGAGATGAAAGATACTGGATTAGATGGATCTCTGGCATGGCACCTCTTATAGTTTCATAGTAGGTAGGGTCGGAAAGGACCTAAGCAGATCATCCAGTCTGACCCCCTGCCATGGGCAGGAAAAGATGCGGGGTCAAATGACCACAGCTAGGTGTCTGTCTAGCCTCCTTCTGAAGACCCCCAGGGTAGGAGTGAGCACCACTTCCCTTGGAAGCTGGTTCCAGCTCCTAGCCGCCCTGACAGTGAAGTAGTGCCTCCTCACAT
Source organism: Caiman crocodilus (assembly GCA_030014935.1). NCBI lineage: Eukaryota > Metazoa > Chordata > Crocodylia > Alligatoridae > Caiman > Caiman crocodilus. The sequence goes on along the minus strand of JAGPOW010000360.1, from coordinate 45,164 downwards.
CTAGCCTGAATCTACTCTCAGTCAACTTATGGCCGTTGTTCCTTGTTATCCCCAGTAGTGCTTGGGGGAACAGGGACTCTCCCACTCCCTCCACTGGTCCCCCTTGGCAAGTTTATAGGCAGCCACCAGATCCCCTCTCGGCCTTCTTTTGTAGAGACTGACCAGGTTCAGGTCCCGTAGCCTCTCCTCGTAGGGCCTGCCCTGCTGCCCCCAATCATGCGAGTGGCCCTTCTCTGGACCCGCTTAATGCTGGCCGGTTCCCTACGCACTCTGCGGTGGAGATCGTCAGGACCCGCTGATTTGAACACATCTAGTCCCTCCAGAACTTCCCTAACTAGGTCCTCACTGACTCTGGGCCTGGCTGTGCCTCCCCTGGGTCCATCCGGTATCCCAGTGGGGCAGATGTCCCTGTCCCTGCTCAGAAAAATGGAAGCAAAGAATCTGTTAGAGAGATTAGCATTGTTGCCTGGTGCTACCACCAGATTACCAAGCATGTCCTGCAGAGGCCCCACATTATTTGGTACCTTCTTTTTACCCACCGTGTATTTCTGTTAAGATATTTATATGCTTCTGTAGTAATTTTGAGGGCACTGAAGGAGAGACATGTCTTCCTCAAGCCCCTCCCAAACTCTCACTCCATATACACCAAACTCAGAAATTACCTGTGAAGGTAATCTTCTCTCACAACCTTTCTGTAACACCCTGGAGGGACATAGCTTGAGGGTGGCAACAGGGAACACACTTAGTGTGACTCCATCACTGCATCCCCTCCAGCTTAGCACAGATGAGCAATGGGTGGGTAGGGCTGTGAACCTCAGGAGTACCATCAACAGCACTGCCAAAGCTTAACAGACATACCCTCAGTGACACTGCATTGATTTATTAGATAATGATTACCTTAATGGAACAAATATTTATAGTAGCATATAAAATTAAATGGAAAGGCAACCAACATAGCAATGCTGTGCTGATCTTGCACAGCTCTTAGAATGCTGTGATATAGTTACTACTTTTAATGCCTACGATTTATCAGGGCCAATATCTACCATCCTAATTACATATATTGTCAGCCTGTGTACTAGATCACTAGGGCTAGGTACAGCCAGTCAAAAAGCCTGAGGCTAAATTGATTCAGTCTTTGCAGGTTAGTCCAAGCTGCACAGATCAAATTGACACAGAAGTGAATAGACATCTATCTACCTTTGATACAGGAAATGAAACCACATGCCTGCAATGGCTCAGGCCAGAAGCCCAGGAGTGCTAAAGCACAGCTCTCTTCCTGTGTTTATTTCCTCTTGCTGCTGCCCCAAGGTCTCTAAGATTTGCAGACCAGAATTATAGCACCATGACTCTGCAGGGCTGCTGCTCACCATTTCCTCTTTCTGCTTCCAGGTACATCTAGGATTTGTAGTCCGCAGTTGCAGCCAGCAGTAAGTTTAAGTGAGGGAAGTAGTATTTAACACCCCTCTTTGGCTTCTGGCCCCTGGCCTCTGGCCCCAGGCCACAGCTAGGGTTTGCCTGGGGGAGGGGGGCAATCCCCCTCTCCCTTACAGATTGGGCTACATCCCCAGCCAGGTTTGCTCCCCTGACTCTCCTCTTGTCAAACAGCCCTCACTGCTCCAGTTAATGAACAGAGGGGTGGGGCCAGCTCTGCTCCCTGAAGCAGACAGTATAGTCCAGTGCTGCAAAGTATGCTGGGATGCTGGGGGACTCTAATTTAACTTGAACGGGAAAGGGGTCTGGGACAGAAGTTTCATAAATTGGTTTGACCCAAATCAGTTAAGTCTGATAGTACATTCAAGCAGGTTTATCTTTAACCAGTTTCAGCCATTTTGAAACTGGTTTATCTGCACTGAGCTTCTGTTCATAGATTCATAGATTCACAGATGTTAGGGTCAGAAGGGACCTCAATAAATCATGGAGTCTGACCCCCTGCATAGGCAGAAAAGAGTGCTGGGTTTAGATGACTCCAGCTAGATGCTCATCTAACCTCCTCTTGAAGACCCCCAAGGTAGGGGAGAGCACCACCTCCTTGGGAGCCCATTCCAGACCTTGGCCACTCTGACTGTGAAGAAGTTCTTCCTAATGTCTAGTCTAAATCTGCTCTCTGCTAGCTTGTGGCCATTATT
>JAGPOW010000360.1:0-22952 GCA_030014935.1 Caiman crocodilus | reverse complement strand
AACCAAAAGTAAGAGCACTCAAAATCCAGCACTCCAGGATTTGGGAAGGCCACCTTAATGGTCATCTGTGACCATGGCATTTTGGGCAACAGCAGGCCTCAGTGAAGATGAGCTCAACAGTTAGCCTGGGTAGCTGCAAAATGGTTTCAAACAGGTAAAGCAGAATTGCAGCCTGCTGCACAAAGGACCTGGTAGGGAATGCATGCTTCCAGAAAGCACTTAATGCTGATTAGATCAGACAAATATATGTCAAATGCCGACTGAACAAATTAAATGTATGTTGGATCTGTGGCTGTCCAGGCATATGATATACAAAAGACAATGTTTTTAGGAGCTCTTTGTGAGCTGTGTGTACCCTGCTACTCTCCCCACTGCCAGCTGCCTGTTCCCCCAGCACGTTGTGCATTAAAGGTTCTTTGGTTCCTACTTCTGATGCCTTTACAGAACCAGCGGCAGGAAGAGATACACTCTTTGCTAGTCATTAAAGACTGGAACTAGAGGAGAGAACCCAAGACACCTCCCCTAGCCCAAGGCAAGTAGCTTAACTTTTCTCCACACACAGGTAGATGCAGCATTTTAAGGCAGCAGGTGCCAAGCTGTGTGCAGAGAAGGCTTTGGTTTCATTTACGAGCTCAAACCATTGCACAGCATTTAGCTGAAGTGCTGGGGCATAATCTGGGTTTCTTTAGCAGCTGCTGTTGCTCAATACTTGACATATCTGAGCTGTAACTGAGCTCAGCTCTGCAGTTAATACCCTGTGGTTGCTGGCAGCAATGGTCACAAACTCTGCAGGTGCTTGACTGCAGGCTTTTTTTCTGCTTAGCAGGACCAAATAAACACTTTGCTTTACATTTCAAAAGTCCTTTGTAGTGTAAATAACTATAGTGAAAACCACTTGTTAACCACTAGTGTAATGGAAAAACTTACTGAATAAAAGGAATGGGCTGAGTGAGAAAACCTCAGAAGTCATTTTGTGCTAGTTGTAAAATGACACCTATTGTTGATTGGCACTAAACATTTTTCTGCTTATTGTCAAGTGAAAAATCATTTAAATCTTCCACTAAACTGCCCTTGAACCTAGTGTAGAATAGCGGGCTCTGTTTCTCTAATCATGCCATGTGAGTTACGTTTTTAGGCTAGCCTGGTTTGCTTCAGTCTTAGAACTATGTCTTATCTAGTTATTTTCTTTATTTGGGACAGACACAGCATCACAAGGAAATGGGAAGAACTTTCAACTTCTGATGTAGAGCTAAATAAATTGTAGCTGCTTACACAGAGCTGGAAATCATAAATAAAATTAATTATATTCAGAATGATCTAAAGTATCTATCATAAGTTACATTTGTTGAGTAGAACCTATCAGGATATCAGTTTTCAGGAAAGAAAAAAGGGTAAGGGAACAATATTTGCACAGTGCTCTTGGTTATGGTTGCCTATTTTGGTTGTTTATCCAGGGCCCTCTATAGATCAGCATACCATCTAAATTCTGAGATTTAATCTAGTGCTTGGAAGTTCTGTCATGTAAAAAGGAGCCAGAGCTGTCTTCAGGATTACCTAGGAAATGAAGCCAGAAGTAGATCTTGCCTAAAAGTCTTCCTGTCATTAATTACAGGTGAGAGATAAATGAGAGGTCTCTATCCTGCCTAGGTAGCTTTGGCCTGGCATCACATTGCTATGGAACAGATTTTCCAGTGAGGTCTATCTTTGTTGAAGGCCAGTATGCAAATTTCTTAAATACATACTTCCTAATACTTAATTTTCTAGCTTAAATCAGGGAAATTAGTCATTGCTAAATTAAATTAAATGTCACTTGATCAGACAAAAAACATTTCTAATATTTCATAGTATGGTAATTATCATTGCCCTGATAAAGGGTGTCCTATATGTTACCATTACTATTTCACAGAACAAGAAAGCTAGCTATATAAATCAAGTCTAGTTATAGCCTTCTAAATATTCATTTGTTAAATATGAAACCAAAGGGATATTAAGCAATTCAGTGAGAAACAAGTTACCTGCTTGCTGTACAGCTTACTAACCGGATAGAGAACGTCACCCGAATGTCCTTCCATAGCACCAGCCAATTAAATACAGATTTAATTACAGTGGTTGTAATTAAGAAATGTAACCCAAAGTTGGATTTAATTCAAGTTTTAGGCCAAGTTTCAGATTTTTTTTTGGAGCAGTTCATCCTGTCCCCTATTTCAATGATATTATTTTCCTGGGAAATTTCCTACCCTGACTCTGGACAGTCAATCACTAAACTTGATCCTGCTTCAGGACAGGGGATGGAATAGATGTTTCTCTTCCTGGCCTGCATTTCTGTGATCATGCTTGGTCCCTGTCCTACATTTTTAGTAAATGTGAAATAATTCAGAGCATAGCCTCCTTCTCTACCCCTTCATAGTAAACTTCTCCATGAGTCCAAAACAAGGTGTCCTTAACTCTTTCTCCCCTATCATTTGAGCACTGTGGGAGTTGTGGGAGTCGAGAGGGGAGAAGAAACCCTTGCCAGGCTTTGCGGAGGGGGCTGGCGGGGGGGAGGAGTGTGGCCAGACCTTAGCCCCTGGCCACATGCTGGCCCAGCACGGACCCACCTGCTGCTGTACTGGAACCACAGAAACCAAATAAAAATGAACAATTAACTGTTAATTTGAAAGCTTTAAATACCAACACCAACCATCTAATAGCCACAGTCCCATCCGCGTCTGCACTGACAGAAAACATTAAGTGCTATGGCCCAGAGTAAATGGGATCCATAGACATTAAAAACGTGTTCTTTACCATCCCCATCCATAAAATCACTAACCTTTGTTTGTTTGTACATGGCTGAGACAGCAGTATACCTTCCAGCTGCTTGTACTATTCCAACAGAACATTTTAAACCACCTACACCAGCTGCTATACAAAAACTCAAAATTTTCAAAAAACATCAACTATTTTAAATATGCAAAGCCAAAAAAGTGTTTTAATATAACCAAAACCCCAATTAAAAATGTCACCTTTAACCTAAATCTTCCAAAACCCTAAGTTAAGGATATAAACATACCATAACTAAAAAAGTAAAATAAAATAACAGCCCACATGAAAAGTCTGTTCAAAAATATCCCCCAAGCCTCCCAACTTACCCGCATAACTCAAAAAACCCAGATTATTAAATATACTACTAATATTCCCCTGCTGTGTAAATACCATAAAATAACCTATACTATACAAATATATACCTTTACTAAAAATAATCATTTTCCTTAATTTGTAACAGCAATAAGTTTAATTATAAAATTAATATTATTAAATATAATCGTTAAATATTATTATTATAAAAGTAAATCTAATACCCATACCAACATAAATATTATTATTTCTACCAACCATGTATACACCACCTGGCAAAAATCATATTTATAAACCTTACCAAATACTCCAAAATGCCAAAAAATAAATAATAACAGCCAAAACCAAAAAAATTAATAAACAATAAATATATACTTCTTAAAAACATTTAAAATGTGTATCTAATATAAAGCTTTTATTTTTAAAACCCACAGATATATCTTATAGCTGTTTGTAAAACTAAACCTCAAAAACAAAGCTATAATTATAAAATCAACTAACCTAACAGTTCTTTCTTACTCAAAATTTAACCTTAAAAATAATAAAAACTAAATTCAACCACCTAACCTACCCAGCATATTTAAAAAAGAAAAACACTTCTAAAAAAAAGTAAAAAAATTCTAAAAAATTAAATTTAAACAAAGTAATATTAATTTCAAACCTAAGAATACTACATCGTAATTTACTTATTAAATAAACCCAAGTTTAAATCATAACCTTTTATAATAATGTTAACACCTTTTAATCCCATAAAATAACAACTAAATAAAACAAAATTATAAATAACTCTAAAACCAAGAAATTAACATAAAACTAAATATAAAACACATATCAAGTAACCAGCAGGAAGGAGGGAACAAAACAGTCACTATTATTCCACACCCAAACCCCAAACTCCCAGTGTAAATAAAAATCAAATCCAAATCAAAAAACCTTCCCCAATAATCCCTCTGACAACATCAATCAAAAACACCTAATGTCGTTAAAATCACCTAATGCACACCTAACATAAAAAAAACTATTAGTAAATTATGAACCCATGTCTATCTATTTGTTGTTTTAAAAAATCAATAACTAATACCCTTGCAGTGCCTCACTGGCCTGCAACAAATTAATCTATCTATTATTATTATCTATTATTATTATTTACTATTAACTCTTTAATACTACATTATCTACTTATCACATTTATCTTTCTGTTAACTATTGTATACACATAAGCTATAATAAATTTACCATTACTTTACTCCCAACTCTACCTCCTCAATCCCAAACCAAACAACCCAATAACTAAATTAATATACTCACAGTACCCAGCTAGCCTACAACACCTCCCACCCCCAAGAATAGATGAACCCTCTTTCCTGGCAGTTGTGCATTGTATGCTGCTAGTGGGAGCGAGGAGGTGGGAGTAGTACCTGTCCCTGCACTTGCATCTGCACCTCCTCCACTTACACTAGAAGCAGCCATCAGCACCAGCATGACAATCTCCTTCACCAGTGTGAGCCTCCCAGTGCCAGAGGAGGAGCTGGATAAGGAAGCAGGGGACCTGAATGCCATAGCCAGGGAAATTCTGGGGAAGGAGGGGGAATCTGAATTTGTGCTCCACATCCCTCAAAGTTCCCCTAGAGCCAGGTCTCCTTCTCTGGAAGGCACCTCAGAGGAGGTTGTGGGGGCAGTTGGCTCAGCTTCTCCTGTTGTGCTTCTGCCTGCTGAGGAGGGGGATAGGGCAGGATCCCCACCCTCAACCCAGAAGCAGGGCGGGTAGTGTAGCATGGAATCATGTTGAGGTGGCAGATGATCCCAGGTATACACCTGCCAGCACTGCTGAAGGCAGTTCAGTTAGGGAAAGGAGAGTGGCAAGATACACCTGCCCTTGCCATGCAACAGCCTGGAGCCTGTATGTCCTGTGGCACCTCCCCTGCCATGTGCCAACAGTATGCAGCCCCAGTGTGCTACGCACCACCTGGCCTTGATGTATCCTGCCACCCCTGGCATTTCCTGCGGCTGCCGTGCCACCAGCAGTCCCACCACCTAGTTGCTACCTTTCCACCTTGGGACGGGAAGTCCTGTCCCCTGCCTCTGATCTTTGCCACCAGAAGTGCCTCCCCTTTCCCCTGGAAGTACTCCTTTTGGGAAGAGGTTTGCCATCTTAGAGCTGAAATCCCTCCAAATTATATACAAAAAATCAAACATCCATAATAATATATTTTAATTTAATTTAAAAAAGTCCTGATTTGTGAGTTAGTGTTGTATATATAGAAGTGATTGCATAATAGCTCCAAATGAAATCTTACTCTTCTATATTTTGTGGGGTGTGGTGGTGTGTAGGAGGTATGGGTGGGTATTTGGTTTGTGGGGAGCTGTGGGTGTGTTTGTAGGTGGGTATGGGGTTTGAGGGGGGCCTTTGGGCTGTGTGTGTGATGTGGGTGGGGGTGGGGGGTTTGTGGGGATGTTTGGGTATCAGGTTTATGGGGGCGCTGTATGGTATGTGGAGGGAGAGCGTGGTTGGGGGTGTGTGTGTGTGTGGGTGCATGTGTGTGGTGGTGTTTGTGCATGTAGTAGTGAGCAGGGCTCCCCCCAGAGGCTATAGGTGTATGTGTGGATACAGTATTTGTGGGGTGTGTGATTGTGTGTGGGGGAGGGTGTGGTTTTGAAGCTTGCGGGGAGGGTTTGAGGGTATTTGGGATGTGCAGGCCCCCCTGAGCTAGTCAACACCTGCCCCTGCTGTGCAACAGTTTGGAGCCTGTATGTCCTGTGGCACCTCCCCTGCCACTGCCAACAGTATGCAGCCCCAGTGTGCTATGCACCACCTGGCCTTGGTGTGTCCTGCCACCCTGGGCATGCAGCAGGTGTGGGGTGGCTCCTTCTGGCTGCCGTTGCTATGAGGTCTGACCCTGCATGCCCTACACTGGCTCCTGGCTCACCTGTCTGGGCTCTGCAGCAGCAGCAGCAACTGCAGGAGCAGCAGTGCTGATGCAACTGCCTAGAACCTGCACTGCACCAGGCAGCCCAGAGGCTCCACAGGTAAGAGACTGCCTGGCAGCGGTGAGGGGGAGAGCCCCCTTCCCCCATGCTGAGGAACACTTTCTGTTCCTGCTCAGCCCAGATGAGCTAGCCTGGATGAGCTAGCCGGGGCCCAGGTTCTGCAGTGGTGGCATGGTAGAGAAAATGCTGCTCAGCACAGGGGGAAAAGCAGCCCCTTCTCCTCACTGGTGCTTCCTGGTGTAGCTACCTGGAGTCTGTGCTGGGCTGTCCTGCATCTGCTCTGTGCTGCCACCACTTCCCTGTGTGGGTGGCAGTGATGCACAGGCTCCAGGTGTCTGCACCAGGAAGTGCTGGCAAGGGGGAGAGACCACTTTCCCCCCCGCAGTGAGCAGCAGTTTGTCTTGTGCTGCGGCTGCTCAGCCCAGACTGGTGAGTCTGGAGCTGGCGTGTGGGGACGGGGTTGCATGCACTGATCCTTGCTTGTACTACAGGGCTAGGGCCAGTGGCAACAGCAAAGGAGCTGCTGCTGCCTGGGCTGGCTAGAAAGGCAGTTCTGTTGCAGAGCCACCCCATCTCTGCTGCTTTCCTGGGGGTGGCAGGATGCGCCACAGCTGGGTGGCATCTCGGCTAGGCAGGACTGAGGGATCCATTGCAGGCTGGACAAAACCCTTCCATGGGCTGATCCAGCCCATGGGCCATATTTTCCCCATCTGGTCTAACACAACAAAGCTATACACACAATGAGAAACTGGGGGCAAGTACCATGATACCAGCTAACAAGGTCCCAGAGCAGAAGAGCCTGAGTCCTGGTTTTGGGGGGAACAGTCCAAATTAGTATGCGTGCATGTGATGAGCTACTTGGACATATGACAACAACACAGAGAGATCAACCAGTGACATCAAGAGTCATTAGGAGGGAAAGAGAATTCAAATGCAGATATTTGAGAGTAACTGTAACAGCAGCTCAGGCAGGAGCCCTGTTACTTAGGTAAAACTGGGCAGGGTTGACCTGAGGATGAACCCTGCCAGGTGGAGGGACTCACACACCTGAAAGGGGAGCAGGTGATTAGCCCATCAAAACTGGCATAAAAGCCAGTGGCAGGACAGACTCGTTGTCTTCATGCACCAGAGAATGGGCAAGGAGTGATCATGATCGCAGTGGAAAAGATGCCAGCAGCTGGATTGGGGACCTAATAGGATGCCAGGACTGAGGGACTCTGGAGAATGGCAGGTCAGATACAAGACTGGTCCCTTACCTGTAGATTGCAGCTGTTCCAGTGAGTCCAGAGAAGAGCCAAGGCACTGCAACGTGGCTTGCAGTGGGAGGGGGAATCCCAAAGTGAAGAAGGTGACTCTGGATGAGACACAGGCAGGGGGAAGCAAGCACCAACCCCTGAGATGGCCAGGACTGCTCCAGTGCCATGAGTGTTGGCACTGACAGCAGGGGAGAGGCCGGGGCCACTCCCAGCTCAGGACACTTGTAAAGAATAGAGAGGCATGGTGAGCCTGTACCACTAATGAGGTAATTAGTGGCAACAAGCGGGTGAAGTAACCAACTGAAGGAGTGTTGGAAACTTTTGTATCCATAACCTGTGCACTCCTCACCAATGAAGTAATTGATGAGGCAATGGGTGCTGTAATACCTGTGCAAATACAGAGAATAAACCAAACTCTTTGAGCACATAATATCTGGGTTAATCTCAAATATAAAAAAATACTGATTTCCCTTCTTTTCTCTTTCATCCAAGTCATGGCAGGTGAGTACAGAGGGAGAGACGTACTTGAAATTGCCCAACCTGCTCACAGTAACAAAGGGTCCCTCCTCTCTGTCCCTCCCTCTTTCATCTCATCCTACCTGGGTTGTTACTCCCTGAGTGGGTTCCCCATCTCCAACCCCTGGGAGGGTCCCTGAGGCCACAATGGACAGAGGACACACCACCAGCCCGTCTCATCCACCCCACAGGGGAGGGGTGTGGGCCTCACACTCCCACCTCCAGACTGGTGACATGCTGACATCTGACACTTAAGAGACAGCTTCAGAGTGGAGACTGTGTCCTGGCCAGTTGTACTTTGACTCTTATGACAGCCCTAGGATTTGGTAGATATATAGAATTGCTTGATTGCTTGTATTGTTTCTTTTGTGTTATCACTGTGTATTAAGTGTACCAATAAATTTGCCTCTTATCAAATGGAAAAGTTGTGGTTGGTCTGAGGGTGGGTCCTCCCCTGGGTAGGTCCCTAACAGAACAAGGTATCTGGGTCCTAAATCCAGAGCCAACACATACCATGTCCTTTCATTTGCAAAAACAATAATTCGATTCACAATAATTTCTCAAGTTTTGCATTGTAAATTCATGGTGCTTCTTGCTCAGGATACATCTGTACTCTAAAAATGTCTTTCGAGTCTCCTATACACATGTGGGGAGCCTGCTCCAATGCACTGGAAATCCAGTGTGTGACAGCACGATTAATCTAGTCTGTTGGAGCATGGAAATTGACACACTCCAGCAGTCTCATGCACCACGTATATCAGTGTCACCACACGTGTCAGCACTGACAAAATAATGGTGGAGTGCTTTAAAATAAAACACGTCCAATGAACTTTAATTCAAAGCACCCCACCGCCACCTTTTCAGTGCAGAGATGTGAGGCGATGCTGATACATGTGACACACGGGTGCTTTTAATGTAGCTTGCTAATTAAAGGGTCTGGCGCTGCATCTATGAGCATGTGTAAAAATGCCTTCAGTGGCCAAAGTGGTGCCTATCAGTTTGATTCTCTTTAACTGAAGAAATTAAGACTCTGTCAGCATAACTTTTCCTTATAGTTGATTCACCTGGAACATGCAGCTATATAAACAGTATTTTACCAAGAAACCAAGGAAAGGCAAATAATTTAGATTATTTATTATTATTAATACTGCTGCAAACAGTAATCTGCTGCATCACATTAATTCTAGGATAAACCACTTGATCCTCGGACAAAGTGTAGTCACTCACATGTCCATGTCCATTGTCCCAGAATCAATCCTAAAAAGTTTTCCTTTGTCCCAGAAATAGGAACAGTTTATCCCAGACTATTGCGAAGTACATCTGTAGAGGACTGTATTACTGAATCAGTGGCAGAAAAGCAGTGATGCACTTAGTCACTCACTAATCCATGATTAGAAGGTGGTTTTTACACACCAAACCCTAGATATTATTTATTCTGGGACACGAACACAGGCACAACTTATCCCACCAGGACACATTCAATGCCTGTGTCCTAGACCAACAGATACCCAAACTAAATAGCCTACCTATGGATGAGGAAGCTTTATAGATACCTCTGTGAGCACTGGTAAGACCTTTTTAGAGTGATTATCCTTATCCTTCCTCCCTGTTCCTCTTCTGTGTTGCTTTCTCACACTGTGTTCTTCCTCATTGTTTTTATCAATTGCAAAGTATTTATTGCCTAATTTCTAGTTTAAAAAAAATGGAAAACAAATCCGCTGAACTAGACTGGGAATGAAAGTCTGTCCAGGTTGGTGGGAGGGATCTGACTGGTTGGAAACATTTCCCAAGGTCATGGTTTCTCCTTTGATGTTACAGCTCCTCTGTCTCAAGGGTAGCACAAAAACAACACAGGACAGCAATGTCTCTTTGTCTTTGAAAAAGCTAAATGCTTTTATTCTTGATGTTCTGATCCTTTTGCTGCCAGTGCAAAAGGTTCATTGTATAGCCATTTTCTCACAAATAAAATGAGCCAACTTTGTGCATGTAGACAGGACGATGGCTCCCTTATTGACAAATGCACAGGACCCTTCTCCACTCACAGACATAGTCTTTGAAAACCTGGGAGGGAAAAAACAATCACACACAAAGCGTTACTGCACTCAGCAGCTAAAATCTGAGGATGAATATGCATGTTGATTTAATTTATCAGAAAACATTATCTAGTAAACCAATTGTTTGGGTCTTGTCAAGCTAATCTTAGTGCTAGCCTTTTCTATTTTACATCTGTCCCTGATTTTCAGCTGAATTCTTTTTCTGTTTCATACTCACGTGTGTGCCCGCACATGGGCACGTCTAGTCAATTCCCTAACATTTAATTGCTAATCAGATCCCTGAAAAGCTCCTTGTACCATTCCATACTTTTGCCTTCCCAGTGGACCATGTTCTGGATGAAGGCTTCTATTATGTCAGTTCTTGTGTCAGGGGCCAGCTAATCTTCTCATGGATAGACGCCACTCTTAGGTGTCAGTTTAGCATACGTGGATTACAGTGGCTCTGACATATACCCATGTTTTGCCAAAATTAGAAGATAAGATGATAACTTTAGCATTACTCAGTTCATTTCATTCCTATCATTTTCAATGTCTCCTAAGGATTCATAAACCCCACCGGCACAAAACATACATGTGTAGTAAGTCAGAAGAGTAAGTGACTGCTGCCTGTGGTACAATAATGGTTCTTGAGAGCAGCTCTAGGGCCAAGTCTGGTGCTAAAAATCCCCAGGCAGTGGTCTGTAGTTCTGTGTCAAATGTGGCTTTGCTTGTTGCCTGCAGTCATGAAGGTTTTCACCTGTTAGAGTTGACCTGAACTTGGCTCTAAAATATTCATTGTTGAAAATCCTGCTTCTCCCCGTTCACTGATCCAAAACACTCACTTAACCACCTGGGGATCCCCTGTGACAGAACGTTTGTCTAGTCACAGCCAGAGATCTGACAGAGTGCTTTTGACTTATCTCAGAGGCATAGCAAGGCTGCTCCATCTTGGGGAAATTGTGATGCAGAGGGCAGTGGTGGCCCCCATGAGGGCTCTGTTCCACCCCTGCTAATTCTGGCCATGGCAAAGCCGAGCTGGCAGCTGCTGCTGCTCCTGTCAAGAGGCCCAGGGTGGGGGTCAGGTAAGGCAGCCCCTGCTTACCTCACTGGATCCCCCCAGCTCCTCCCAATACCCTACCCATCCAACCACCTAGGCCTTTTTGACTATGGCAGCAGCAGTTCCCAGCTTGCCTTTGCCATGCCTGAAGCTTCGGGGCAGGGGCAGGATGGAACGGAGTCTCCTTGCATTGTGGGCACACCTGGCTTTCCCCAGTACTCCAGCCAGGGTATCTGGAGGGCGGGGGGCCTGCATGGCAAGGGGATGCATTCTACCCCATGCTTCCTCCAACTTTAGCTAGACAATGTCCAGTCAGCAGCTGCGTGCTGCTCCCTTCTTTTCCCTCATCCTCCCTGTTGAAGGCCTGGAGCTGGGGGGAGGATGGGGCTGGGGAGAGGGTTGGTTTGGCAGCCATCGAGAAGGCTGCCAGACTGCCTCCACTTGTTGGCCAGGCTAGTGCGAGCAGGCCCGAGCCTCCTGTGCCCAACAAGTAAACATCTGTATGGTTGGGGGAGGTGAAGCCTCTAACTCATGGTGCTTTGTGTAAAGTGCCATGAGTTAGAGTGCAGCCCCTTCGTGTCTGTAGGTACTCATAGTCTCATGTGGTTAGAAGGATCCTGAAGGGATATTGAGTCCTATCTTCTGAATATGTATGTGATTTGCTATTACTAATCTATTCCAAATGTGTGCCCAATCGGCATTCTCTTCAATGCTGTAATGGTTGAGGATTCACAGCTTCCTTAGGCAACAATATACATTGAAAGGGTGCCATAAAGAATATGAAGAAAAATGATTTTCCCTTCCAACATAGGGCAAGGCATAAGGCAAAGGAATTTAAATTTCAATGAAGCAGATTGAATATAAATCCATCTTTCCTGTATGCAAGAGCAATAACTTGAAAGACAGAGAGGTGGCACCTTTAGGTGGTCTCTTGTGATGAGTAAAAAATGACATCCTGACTATTCAGAGCATTTTTTTGGTCCCCAAGTGTATACTTTTCATAAGTTCTTGTTTTGAGCATATTCGTCGTTGAACTATTCATGCCATTCAGGGGAAAATCACATAATGCATTTCTTGACATTCCAATATTTAGATGATGGATATTTTAGGATGAATGCATTACCATTATCAAGCTAAATATTCTGTCTTTGTCTTCAGTGGGATCTCACAAGTGATGGAAGTTTCCAAATCTCAGGACTTGGTTTTCTTGGGGGACTTAAATTACTGTGACATGTGATGGGAGGAAAACACAGCAATTCAAGGAAGTCCAGCAAATTCTTGAAGTATGTTGGGGATATCTTTTTGGTACAGGTGGTGAAAAAGTGTAGCAGGGAAGCTTTTCTTGACTTGGTCCTCTAAACAGAGAGGAATTATTGAGAATGTGAAGGTTGGGGGTAACTTGGGTGACAATGACTGTGCAATGAAAAAAATCAGGAGCCTCAGGAGAGGAAAGAAGAATGAAGACACTGATTTAAAAAAAGCAAACATTACCAAACTCAGGGAACTGGTGGAGAGGATGGCCTGGGAAGCGTGCTTAAGGGGAAAAAGCATCTAGGATTGCTGACTGTAATTTAAGGAGGCCATCTTAAGGGTGGAGAAGCAAGGTATCTCAATGCAATGGAAGAATGGGAAGTGAAATGGGAGACTGGTCTGGCTATACTGTGTTCTCTTCAAATGAGCAAACACTTAAAAAGGAATCTTATAAATAGTGGAAATTTAGATTAATAGGTAAGATTATTGGAATATGGCACAAGTATAGGAGAAAATTAGTAAATCAAGGCACATTTTGAGATGCAATCCATAAAATACAAAAGAAGAAAAAGGGATTCTACAAGTATGTCAAAAGTTAGAGGATAATCAAAGAAACCATAGACCCCTTACAGAATGCAGATGCCAGTCTAGTTATGGGTGATGCAGAAAAGGCTGAAATATGTAAAGACTTTTTCACTTCACTTTTCACAAATAACGTCAGCTACTAGATAAGGAGTACAGTAAGCAGCAAAGATATGGAAGAAAATAAGCAGTGAGACCTTACGTGGAGCACTGTGTCCAGTTTGGGGTTCTACAGCTCAAGAAAGATGTATACAGGATGGAAGAGTCCAGTGGAGAGCACCAAAAACGGGCTGAGGCCTGGAAAGAGTGACTTAGGAGGAAAGGCTGAAAGACTTAGGATTATTTAGTCTGGAGAAGGGAAGGCTGAGTGGGAATTTGATAACAGTCTTCAAACTCCCATGAAGTGATTGTAGGGAGGATGGAAATTGGCTTTTCTCTGTGGCTGTAGGAGCCAGGACTAGGAGTGTCCTGAAGCTGCAGCAGAGAAAATTAAGTTTGAGATCAAGAGGTACTATCCGACTGTGAGGGTGGTCAGGCATTGAAGCAGGCTCCCTAGAGTGGTTGTGCAATCTCCAGTCCTGGAAACTTTCAAGAGCAGGTGGCACAGACACTTATCTGGGATGACCATGCCTTGAACAGGGGCCTGGACTAGATGATCTCATGAGGTCTCTTCCAGTGCTAATTCCTTATGCTTCTAAACCATGTCAGACTGCTTTGTAATCCCCATGAACTACAGCTCTTCTGATGCAGTGCATGAAAGAGAACAGTCACATATTGATATTCCTCTTGAATCAAGGTCAGATGTTACACCTTCTGGTTTCAGCAAGGTATCATCCAACCTCCCCTACCCCGTATCACAGAGTATAGATTTGACATAGCTTTAAAATTAACTTTGGGAACACAATAGTCAGTTTCATCTTGTCAGTGAGATAAATGTTACTACATTTCTGTACTTCATTGTGTATATCCTTCTTATTAGGTGCCTAAGTTAGAAGCACTTCCACTCTGCTTAAGTCCCTGGAAACCCATTAACACAAAACATGCTAGGTCTTCTACCTCTGTAACATGTCATGGTCTGAATCTTAAGAGTGAATCACAAAAATAAGGACGTAGGTGTGTTTCCCATTCTTCAAGGCATGAGGCAGTGTGGAAGAGGATGCCGAGGAGGTGGATTAAGGTCTGGGCAAAGAAATTACAACATAATTAATCCTTCCCTTCCCATTAAGCATACAAAGGGCAGATTCTGTAAGAAGAACATTCTGGTATGTAACATAAGCAGCCATTTTCTAGCTGTATCAGAGACTTACGGGTCAGTGGCATAAGCTGTGCCATCCTCCCAGTGTGGCTGGTTAGTGGCATCCTTATGGGACAGTCCAATCCAGTGATCGCGCAGAAGTGATGCTATGAAATTCTGTGTGGGAATCAAATCAAATGACTGAACTTCTCCCTGCCCCCTGTCAGAGAGCTGTATACCAGGCAAGAGAAGGTGGCTAATGTGTCCTGGCCAGCAGCAGTGTGCCGGGGTGCACACATTGTGACTTTTCATGTTCCTCCGTGTCCTCATTCTCCTAACGAATACTTGGGACAAGTCAGTACATTCTCATAATCAACAGCAACAGAGGCTATTGAGAGACATAAGTGGTCGTTGGGGGGAATGCTGTGAAACTGATTAAGAAACTGGTTCACAATTGTCCCAGATCAGAGGTGTGTGGACACGTACTGCTTAGGTTTCTAAGTAGAACTGTTGCCTTTTAGGCATTGTGGTGTTGTTGAATTGCCACCAGGGAGTGGTAGTAAGTACCCACCATTATTCTAGTTTTCTAGTTCCCTTTCTGATTAACGCTGAGCTTGGGACAGATCCATTCCTGTACTTTCTTGAAATCTGTGTAGTTGTGCCCTGACTGGGCATTCCCAAGTGTGTGTGTAAGGCAGAAGGGGGTGCCTGGACCCCTTATTCTGTGTGCCTGAGGGTTGGGGGGTTGGGGCATAGGGTGCCCAAAAGCTGGTCAGTGACTAGGGCTGTGTGAAATTTCAGTCACTGATTCGATTCAGCAGAGATTCAGCCCAGTTATGTGGCCAAATCTCTGAATCGAAACAGGAGACCCTTTAATATCTCCAAATTGAACTGGAACTCTGAATCGATTCTGAGAGATTTGGAAAGATTTGGTGATTTGGGGGAATAGGGTGCAGGTGCCCAAAGGCTGGGCAGTCACTAGGGCTGTGCAAAGCTTCGGTTGCTGGTTCAATTTGGTAGAGATTCAGCCCAATTCAGTGGCTGAATCTCTGAATATGAATCGTGTCAGGAGACCCTTTAATTTCTTTGAATCGAATCGGAACCTTCTGAGTCAATTCGGAGAGATTCGAAAAGATTTGATGATTCAGATACAGACACGGCTTCAAATGTTTTTTCTACATACCTCAAGGTACCAGGCATGGGTCATGAATGCTGAGATGGTGGGGCACATGAAGCATCCCATGGGAGTGTGGGGAGGGGTCCCCATCACGCTTGGCAGCAGACGCAGAAGTGGACTAGAAACAATTCCAGTCCAGTTCCAGGTCTGCCGGGGAGCATGATTGGGGGGGGGGGGGCACCTATGCCCTCCCGGCTCGGTGACTGGTGCCTCCTGGGTCTGGGTGGAGGGGAACCTGAGGTCCCTTCACAACTGATTGCTGACCTGGGTGGGCCACGGAGGGCCCACCCAGTATCCCATTTACTTCTGGGTTCAGAACAACTTCTGGTCCTCTTCCAGGTTCACCATCGGGCATGCGGGGAGGCCCCCCCACACTCCCATGGGACACTCCATCCACCACACCATTGCAGCATTCACGAGCCATGCCTGGTATATCAAGGTATGTAGAAAAAACATTTAAAGCTGTGTCTATGGCTGAATTGCTGATTCTACGAATCAACATCGAATCCTCAGATTCAGATTCAGTCAAATCGAATTAGGACAGTGATCCGAATCAATGACTTGAATAATTGTCCCTGTTTTGGGCCAAATATGAATCTGAATTGAATACGACACCCCTATCAGTCGCACCGTTTTGCACACCCCTATTAGTCACCCTTGCTGGCTGGGCACAATATGCAGCCCAGGGCAATTCAGAAGTTCATCTTATCCTGTGAACTCCCTTTGGAACCACATCCACCCTCCCAGTCACAGGGTGAAAGAAAAGATCAGAGGAAATGGTTTACCTTCTCTCTCTCATTGTTTATGCTTATCAGAGTGGAGTCCTGAGTGAAGCAGTATTTTTTACTATCATTCCATGTCTTCTTTTCATTACTAAAAAGATAGCACTTGTCTTCATGCAATAGCCAGGTCTTTGAGCAACGGCTGCATTTTTCACCTTGAGAATAAAAAACACAGAAGACTCAACACATTGTTGGACTGGCGGGTGTGGTACAAGTCAATATATGCCCTGGCTTGTTTGCGTGTGCACCCCTGCTGTGTAATGGGATGCACTTTCTGTCTGGTAACCAGGAATGGAAACCTTGCAAATAGCATCAGCCTAGAACTAGTGAGCCCTCATGCAGTGCCTGTCTTAGACCACATGGAAGGAGCCCATGATTTTGAAACTGTGGATGCCCTCCTTGCACAGGTAGCCCATAGTGGTACGTGTTACTGAGCACAAAGCCTGGCTGTATAAAAGGTGTCGCCATGACATAGATTCCAAGATGTCACCCAGGGCATGTTGATGGTGATGGAAACCAAGATGGCTCAAAATCACTTAGAAGTGGAGGAAGAAACAAGAGAAAGATTGTTACCAGCAGCAGCCAGCTTGAAGCTAGCAATAGTCTGCTGTGTGGCAATGACCTTGCTGTTTATCAGTGAGAGATAGATGTAGCCTGGAGGAGGAAATGCCCTGGGCATTGCTGTGGCCAAGAAGCACTGATGATGTCCTGCACTGAGGACCCCACATATTTTAAAATAATTATTTCTGATATTCAATGTCAACAGCTCGATGGCACCTATGCCCGATACACTGATAGGAATAAAAGAACCTTTGTTATTCAGCAAGAGCTGGGTTCTAATTTATCAGAGATAACCTTTATAAGGATATCTCTGATAATCACAGACCACTGATCTCAGATCCATACCTTTTCTTTCTGCTTCATTGGAGATTTTGGGAGTCTGGGATTGGAAAGCATCCCTTTGCTTTATGCAATTTTCCAGGGCTTGCTTCAGTTGAGTGAGGCTTTTAGGGACTTCCTCATGCTTGGTAAGGTTTTCATTAATATTTCTCACTTCATGGGAAGCCTGAAGAACTGAAATCACAGAATCATAGAAAATTAGGTTTGCAAGGGACCTCAGAAGGTCATCTAGTCCAATTTGCTGCTCAGAGTAGGAGCATCCCCGACTAGCGCCTTCTAGTCAAGTCTTTGTCTAGCTGGGTCTTAAAAACCTCCAAGGAAGAAGAGCCCACCACCCCTCTGGGTAACCTATTCCAGTGTTTTACGACCCTCCTAATGAGAAAATTCCTTCCTATTATCTAACCTAAACTTTCCTTGCTGCAACGTGAGACCATTGCCCCTTGTTCTGTCATCTGCCAACACTGAGAACAATCCATCTCCACCCTCTTTCAAGTCCCGCTTCAGGTAGTTGAAGGCTGCTATTAAATTCCCCCTCCATCTTCTCTGCTGTAGGCTAAAAAACCCAGTTCCCTCCATTTCTCCAAAGTCATGTGCCCCAGATCCCTCACTGGTTTCATTCCCCTCTGTTGGACTCTCTCCAATGTGTCCACATCCTTTCTGTAGTGGGAGACACAAAACGGAGCAGTACTCCAGACATAACTTCACCAGTGCTGAATAGAGTGAAATAATCACTTCCTTTGACCTGGTGGCTGAATTCCTACCAATGCAGCTCAGTGTGCCGTTAGCCTTCTTAGCAACAAGGGCACACTCTTGGCTCACATTCAGCTTATTGTCCACCGCAGCCCCCAGGTCCTTTTCTGCAGAGCTGCTGCCCAGTCAGTTAGCCCCAGCCTGTACTGGTGCCCGGGATTGTTCCATTCTAAGTGCAGGACTTTGCACTTGTCCTTGTTGTATGTCATGAGATTTTTTTTTTTTTGGCGTAATCCTCCAATGGGTTGAGGTCACTCTAAACCCTAGTCCTATCCTGCAGTGTATCTACCTCTCTCCCAGCTTGCTGTCATCTTGAAACTTGCCGAGGGTGCACTCTATGTCACCCTCCAGGTCACCGATGAAGATATTGAACAAAACCAGCCCCAGGACTGACTCCTTGGGGCATGCCACTTGATACCGGCTGCCAACTAGACATGGAGCCATTGATTCCTACATTCCGAGCCTGATGCTCCAGCCAGTTTTCTATTCACCTTACAGTCCATTCATCCACCCCATACTTCCTTAGCTTGCCTGTGAGAATGTTGTAGGAGACCATGTCAAAAGCCTTTCTAAAATCAATCCTTCTTTTTCCCTTTCTAAAATATGGGTGCTATGTTTGCTCTTTTCCAGTCATCTGGGATCTCTCCTGATCATCCTGAGTTTTCAAAGATGATGGCCAGGGGCCCTGCAATTACATCAGGCAACTCCTTCAACAGCCTCAGATGTACCCCATCCAGCCCCATGGGCTTGTATATGTCCAGCTTTTCCAAATAGTTCCTAACTTGTTCTTTTGCCTCTTCTGCCTCATCCCCTCCACCCCACACTGTGCTGCACAGTGCTGAGCTTATCTGTGAAGTCAGAGGTGAAAAAGGCATTGAGTACTTCAGGCTTTTCTGCATCCTCTGTCACTAAGTTGCTGACTCCATTCAGTAAGGGACCCACACTTTTCCTGATCCTCCTGTTGTTGCTGACATACTTGTAGAAACCTTTCTTGTTACTCTTCATGTCCCTTGCTAGCTGGAACTGCAGTTGCACTTTGTCCTTCCTGGCTCCATCCCCGCATGCCTGAGCAATGCTCTTATACTACTCCCTGGTGGTTTGTCAAATTTTCCATTTCTTTAAAGCTTTCTTTTTGTGACTTAGTTTACTGAAGAGCTCCTTACTAAGCCAAACTGGTCTTCTGCCAAACTTGCTAGTCTTCCTGTGCATCGGGATGGTTGTTCCTTCATTCTCAGTAAGGTTTTTTTAAAGTACAGCCACCTCTCCTGGACTCCTCTTCCCCTCGGTCTGGCTTCCCAGGGGATCCTGCCCATGAGTTTCCTGAGTGAGTTGAAGTCTGCTTTTCTGAAGTCCAGGGCCCTTACTCTGCTGCTCTCCATCCTGTCTTTCCTCAGGATCCAGGTGGTTTCCTCGGTGCTGTCCTTCATAATTTGGAGGAGATTTCTTTAACAGTCCAAAAAGTCACCTCACTATTTCCCTCCTGAAGGGTCTCATTATCTCTCCTTCTCTCCACAAACTGGAGGATGGTTAGGCTACTAGTACTTGGGAATAATGCGTTGTTGCTTGGAGTGACTCCTTCATCTTTTCAGATGCCGGTGTGCTTTCTCTCTTGCTAGTCTTAGCTTTTTGGATGGGTTCTCACTTCTTGTTCTGTTGGTTTTTATCCTGTACTAACATAACTGGGTTTTGGCCCAAGAGAAGGAGAAATATTTTATTTCCCCTACTTTGGGTCAGGCCCTATTTCACCAACTAGATACAAAAACATAATCCTATTCCACCAATTAGATGCCAAAATGTAATTCCACACCGCTTAAAACCCTGAAAAACATTTAACAAAAACGATGGGTAGGTCTTCCTCTGGCTTGCTGCTTTTTGTCACCTGTTCTCAAGATTCAGGTCATGGAGCAGTCACTGTTTTTTTCAGGACGTACAGAAAGTTTAAGAAGGATAACATTTAAGTGTCTGCATCCACTCAGATGAATAATAGGCAGACCAAGATATGGACACGTGCAGCTACAATCAAGTCAGATGCTTCTGGCCCAGACCAAATTCACAAGTGCAAGTGGTGCTTGGTGTCATGCTGTGTGGCTCGGCTTCACCAAACGGTTTCTTAGAATAGTTCCTCCCAAACCTTACAATGGTTCAGATCATTTATTGTTCCTTTGCAATACTTACTGATGGCTCCCAAGGTCCCCACAGCTGCTATTAAAGCCAGGCAGAGGATCCCAAGAATCACTGCAATGAGCCGCCACGGTGATGATGGAGAATGAGATACTAAGCAAAAAAAGAGGGAGAAAATGAACAGGTATGGGGGCTGAATGTGATGTTCTCTTGAGAAACTGGGGATTGGTTGGAGGTGTCCCTGACACCTGTCTGCCAAAATCGCATCTCACCCACCCGGATCTACAACCCCTCCAGGAGTAGCAGCTATTTATTAGGCACACAATAACCCTGACAACAGCTAAGCATGTCTGTGGTACAATAGTAACTCCTGGCTGAAAGGGTCAGAGTTCTCCTGTCTCAGTGGTCTGCCTGGGCATTGGCACGGGGAGTTCCCCCATCAGCTAAGTGCTTTATCCTTTCAGGGTAGAGCTAACGCTGATGCTACAGATCTTGTAGTATGATCATGGGGTGCCTTGGAAAAAAGAGCTGTGACTATGGACAGTTTAGTTGAAGGAGTGCAGTAGCCCACAGAGCTCCTGATGCATTGTACCTCTATTCTCTGCGCTTGCCGGCATTTGCCTCCCCTGCAGCATACGAGTGTGGGCTCTCGGATCTGAGTAGGTCACTTCTTGTTTTCTCATTTCAGCTGGATTATAAGGGTAGATAGACAGGGAATTAATTTGTCAGCATAATCGTGAGGGAATTAAGACTCATACATTCACATCCTATTTGACCTTTGCAGCAAAAGTGGCACCTATCAAGCTGTACACATGTCATTTTTGCAAAAACTTGACTTTTAGGTTATATTTCCACCCATTGCAGAACAGGATCATGCAGGCACCTATTTAACTACCAGGCAAGGCATTTACAGCGCATATGATTCATCCTGTTTTGTGAGGTGAAATAGATGCTGTTGGGTGATTTGGATGTCTAAACCTGTGTGTCACATATTTTAACAGAGAACAAGAATACGGATGGTCCTAAATGTATAATTAAGAAACCAGAAAGTGCAGAACAAGAGTACAAGGGGTAAAGTCATTGATTATAGCACAGATCAAGGCCTTGGCTTTCTCAAGAGGCTGAACCCACTGGAAGGCATAGGAAGTTCCAGGATATACTGTAGACTGAAATAGAGTACATGGCATTGGACATTCAATGCCCAGTGGGAGAGACTGTTCCTTCAGACTGGCAGCTGGGTTACACTGAAAGCATTTCACTAACAAATATGAAACATTTTGAAGGTACAGCATATGTTTAACTGAGTTTATTTGAAATTCTGTATTATAGAATTGATTGTTAATGGTCAATTTTGTTAGATTGGCCAGTGGAAGGACAATGAGGCATGAACCGCATGGAAGTAGCTGTTAACTTTTACAGTGCTGCATTAAGTCCAGTATAATGATAAGGGATGTGAGATAAAATTCAAGGAAGAGAACTGAATGGGGTCAAAAATCATACTAGACATAGCAAACCTGGGCTCCTGCTGTACTTTTGTCTTCTTTTCTCCTTTCCTTCAGAAGCATGACATCTGTGACCTGCATGGGTCACTGCGTACTCATGCATTTCTCCTGGATTATTGGATGGAAATTCCAGAGTTAGGCTTGATGCTGAATGAAAATTAGAAGTTATTCATTTAAAAAAAATCTAATAACAGGTAACAAGTTGCTCTGGTAGAGTTTGTCCTCCAAGCAGAATTACGTATTGGAGCATTGGAATGAAAAGGGGTCATGTGGCAGGGCAGCCAGCTCAGTTGTTTAATCCCAGTGCTCCTGTGTTCCCTCCTTAGTTCTCAGAAGTAACACATTTTAGGAAGATTTTCTTTTCTAGATGGATGATGATCTGGTTTTAACTCCACATATGTTTCTGCCTTTTGACTGTCTTAAAGCACTGGAGTCTAGCTGGGCTGAAAGCCATCAGACTCAGGAAACATTAGCTTTTGCAGAACACTGCAGGACACCTCTGTAACACGAGCTCAAGTGAGTGTTACGGGACCTTCCACCTCAAGGGGAACCCTCGTCCATGCAGCAGGCAGAGCTTTCTCAATGGCCAGTCCAAAGATAGCAGAGGAAACTTCCACAGGAACCGCGAAACATTGCACACCTGGCCCCTTTCTGCTCCACGACCCAAGGACACTTCTTAAACCCTGCTGTTTCTAACATAGCAGCTATCAGAGACAAATGTTATTTATTTCAAAATCTACTACAGCCCCTTTAAAACAGCACCGCTGAATCTTTTCCTTCCCTTGGAGAAGAGACAACGAGCCTCTAGTGACAGATATAAATCATATCTACCCAAAGAACTTGCCTATGTTAATCACATAGGATTTTTGCACGAAAGAAAAGAATATGGATATTACCAGGGAGGAAGGCACAAACTTATAAAAAAGTGTATTGTCAGAATTCTGCTGTCTAATCTATATTGAGTCCATGAGTTTCTGTACCTAGGAGACCGATGAAATGAAGTTCATAGGCCCGGCTGTGAAAAGTGGTTTGTAATTTGTTCTCTGTCAGGATCAGGCCTGAGAGACTGGAGGCAGAGTGTTTTTTTGGTGAGGACTGTGCCCCCACAGGTCGTTGGGTATTGCTGTCTTTCATCGATTCTGGTGTGCAGTTTGTGGGGGTACTGGAGGTATTTGGCAGGTTTTGTGCTTTGAGCTGTAGGAAGTTGGCTTCAGTTCTGGTGATGAGGTTAGGTGCTTGTTTGAATGTACAAACCACTTTTCAGAGCTGGGCCGATGAATTGTGCTTCATCCTCCTCCTAGGTAGCAGGTCCAGAAACTCGTGGACTCGATACAGACAGTGAAGTTCTGATGCACTGCGACCGGCACTTTTACCTGAGCTGTTACATCCCTCTTCTCCCTCCCGCCACTCCCACCCCAGCCTGCCCCTCACTCCCTGATGCCTCCGTTGCAATTTTCCCTGACTGCCTTTCTTGCCTGCATTGCATACCAGGCTGGCCTCTGGCTTTTTACTACTCCTTCCAACCAGGACCAGGAAACACACCAACTGCAGGTACTTCCTCAGCCTGAAAAAGGGTTTTTCAACCTGAAATCTTCCTAAGTAGGGACCAGAACAGCAGCCTCCCTGCTGGGCCCCCCTCGGGCCCCAGGAGAGGCATGTCTGGGCCAGGGGTTAGCGAGGAGCTAGTTA
>JAGPOW010000358.1:0-18489 GCA_030014935.1 Caiman crocodilus | reverse complement strand
GCATAGGCAGGAAAGAGTGCTGGGTCTAGATGACCCCAGCTAGATGCCTATCTAACCTCCTCTTGAAGACCCCCAGGGTAGGGGAGAGCACCACCTCCCATGGGAGCCTGCTCCAGACCTTGGCCACTCGAACTGTGAAGAATTTCTTCCTACTGTTCACTCTAAATCTGCTCCCTGCTAGCTTGTGGCCATTGTTTCTTGTAAACCCCGGGGGCGTCTTGGTGAGTAGAGCCTCACCAATTCCCTTCTGTGCCCCCGTGATGAACTTACAGGCAGCCACAAGGTCACCTCTCAACCTTCTCTTGCGGAGGCTGAAGAGGTTCAGGTGCCCCAGTCTCTCCTCATAGGACTTGGCCTGCAAGCCCTTAACCATACAAGTGGCCCTTCTCTGGACCCTCTCCAGGTTATCCGCATCCCTCTTGAAGTGTGGCACCCAGAATTGCACGCAGTACTCCACCTGCGGTCTGATCAGCGCCCGATAGAGGGGAAGGATCACCTCCTTGGATCTGTTCGTCATGCATCTGCTGATGCACAATAAAGTGCCATTGGCTTTTCTGATGACTTCATCACACTGACAACTCATGTTCATCTTGGAGTCTACTCGGACTCCAAGATCCCTTTCCATTTCCGTGCCACCTAGCAGGTCATTTCCTAGGCAGTAGGTGTGCTGGACATTTTTCCTCCCTAGGTGCAGCACTTTGCATTTCTCCTTGTTGAATTGCACTCTGTTGTTTTCTGCCCATTTGTCCAACCT
This sequence comes from Caiman crocodilus, assembly GCA_030014935.1. Lineage (NCBI taxonomy): Eukaryota > Metazoa > Chordata > Crocodylia > Alligatoridae > Caiman > Caiman crocodilus. The sequence continues at coordinate 17,735 of JAGPOW010000358.1, read as the reverse complement.
GTCCAGGTCTGCTTGTAGTTGTTCCCTGCCCTCCGGCATATCCACTTCTCCCCACAGTTTTGTGTCATCCACACACTTGGACAGAGTACTTTTCCCTTCCTCGTCCAAGTCGCTGATGAAGATATTGAAGAGTATCAGTCCAAGGACTGAGCCCTGCAGGACCCCACTGCCCACACCCTTCCAGGTCGATACCAACCCATCCACCACGACTGTCTGGGTGCGACCCTCTAGCCAATTCACCACCCACCAGACTGTGTAGTCATCCAAATCACAGCCTCTTAACTTGTTCACCAATATGGGGTGGGATACCGTATCGAAGGCCTTCCTGAAGTCTAAGTATATGACATCCACCCCTACTCCTGCATCCAGGTGTTTTGTAACCTGGTCATAAAAACAGACTAGATTAGTCAGGCATGATCTACCTGCTACGAACCCGTGCTGGTTTCCCCTCGGCATAATTTGTCCTGCCGGGCTCTTGCAAATGTGAGCCTTGATAATTCTTTTGAAGACTTTGCCAAGGATGGAGGTGAGACTGACTGGCCTATAGTTGCCTATAGTCCTCCTTCCTCCCCTTCTTGAAAATGGGGACCACATTGGCCCTTTTCCAGTCCTCTGGCACCTGGCCCGTGTGCCATGAGTGTTCAAATATTACCGCCAGTGGCTGTGCAATGACGTTGGGCAGTGCCTTCAGTACCCTCAGATGGAGCTCATCTGGGCCTGCCAACTTAAAGGCATCCAGTTCCTCCAAGTGACTCTGCACCATCTCAGGGTCTACGCATGGCAGTCTGGTGCCCTGCTGCTGCCTCTCTACAACCCCAGTGAGAGCCCTGTCCTGCCCCTCGCTTAGGATCACTGAGGCAAAGAACTCGTTGAGTTCAGCTTTGTCCCCCCCGTCCATCACCAATTGCTTCTGCCCATTTAGCAGGGGTCCTATTCCTCCCTGGGCCTTTCTTCTACTCCCTATATATCTAAAAAACAAATTTTTGTTATCCTTTACTTGGGATGCCATCCTCAGCTCCATGGTAGCTTTGGCCCATCTAACTGCCTCCCTACAAGTGCCAGCAGAAGAGGTATACTCCTCTTTGGTAATCTCTCCCCATTTCCACTCTTCATATGCTCCCCTTTTAGTCCGCAGGCTGCCCTGGATTCCTCTGGTCAGCCAAAGAAGCCTCCTGGCCCCTTTCCCTCTTTTTCCTCGCATTGGGATCGTCTCCCTCTGTGCCCAAAGGATCATTTCCTTAAGGCACGGCCACCCTTCCTGGGCTCCCATCTGTTCAAAACTCCTACTCTGCAGTGCGTTCTTGACTAATCACCTGAGTTCATTGAAATCAGCTTTCCTAAAATCTACCACTTTCATCCTACTAGTTACCTTACCCACTCGGACGCCTCTGCAGTTGGTTGATCTGCAGTGTCCTTAGTGTTAATAGCTGTCTGCTACTACAGTGTTACACATTTAATCACTGATTCACTTGCTCTTTCAGGGGCCAGCCTGATCCAGGGAAGGGCAGTTTGATTCCTGCCCTTGTTAACATTGTTACAATGTATAACTTACTTATGAAACTAAACACATTTAGTTGAAAGTTGAAAGGTGACGAGTATAAAACATAAGCTACAAAAGTAATGCCATGGCACACAAATAGCTAAAAATACCAAAATACAAGGGGAGATGCAAAATGCACACATACAAATTTCAAAACACAATTCCTATCTTCAAGTGAAAGAAAGAGGGAGGAAGAAAAGGTAGAAGAGGAAAAACATATCCAAGGAGGGGAGAGCAGCTGCAAGCAAGAGGAAAAGGGGCTTTCTGCTACAACAGAGCTTCTTGCTGTACCCTCGAGTCCTCTCACCCTGGCTGTCGTCCCCTGCCCGCTGCAGTCCCCATGCCTCTCAGCCATCACACCAGGCATACGTTTGCTGGGGGGACCTCCCATATTCTCTGCCCCGCATCCCATAAGGTCACTACTGCATCTGCCCAGTCCAAGGCAGATCACCAATGCAGCACGCAGGCTGGGCGGTAATGCTTCCCTAAGGGATCTTCCAGAGCCAGCCAGTTTCTCTGCAGGGCACCCTAGTAACATGTGGCAGGGAGATGCTCCAAATTGGTATTGATTCTCCCGCTGGGCCTTGAGATTTGGCGTGTGCAGGTCCTGCAGGCTGGGGGCCTGTTTCTGCCTCACTGCACAACCGGGGTTGCTGTGGGAAAGAGAGGAACATCGCCCTTCAGCTGCCGGGCTGGGTCTCCGCTGCTTGCAACTTCTTATAGCAAAGGGAGCTCAGGGGGACGGGACTGCACATCCCCCCTCGTCACCGCTAGGTGGCAGCCGGCCCCCACACCGAGCTGGCGGGCAGCACCAGGGTGCATGGGGGTCCCGGGACCTGGGAACAGGGGCTGCAGGGTAGGTGGAGGACGGTGGAGCTGTGGAGGGTCTGTCTGGTTGCTGTGACCAGCTGTGCTAGTGCTAATGACCACCCCGCATTGCTGATCTTTGTCCAGAGCTGATGCAGCCATGGGGAGTGGAGGCCCCCCAGTCACTGCCCTCTCAATGGGGTGAGATCCTGCCCAGCCCCTTGGAGTGCCCCCCCATCAGGACTCCCAAGCTGGTGCTATGCCACAGGGAACACCAAGGCTTCACATTGGACGTGATCTACTCAAGTGGGTCCCCTGCCGCAGCTGATGCACAGGAGTTGGGTTTCCAGGGACCGGGCCCAGAAGGCTGCGGCAAGCAGGCACTGAGAGCACTGCCTGGGGAGACAGCTGAGAGGCAGGTGGAAAGTCCTGCTTCCTGGCTCACAAAGCTGCTTCTGATGCCCCCCAGCTCCAGGCTGGGGGGTTCTTCTCCATCACTCCTGTTTCTGTGGTTTGCATGATGCTCCACTGCTGGGCTGGGCCTGGGAGATGGGCAGGGAAGATGAGAGGCTGAGAGAACTGGGCTTATTTAGTGTGGAGAAGAGAAGACTGAGGCGGGATTTAATAGCAGCCTTCAACTCCCTGCAGGGTGGGTCCAAAGAGGATGGAGCTCATCAGTTCTCAGCGGTGGCAGATGACAGAACAAGGAGCAGCAGTCTCAAGTTGCAGCAAGGGAAGATGAGGTTGGCTAGTAGGAAAAACCTTCTCACTAGTGGTGAAGCACTGGAACAGGTTATCCAGAGAGGTGGTGGTATCTCCATCCTTGGGGGTGGGGTAGGGGGGGTTGAGATCCAGCTAGATAAAGCCTTGGCTGGGGTGATCTAATTGGGGCTGGTCCTGCTTTGAGTAAGGGTTTGGACTAGATGACCTCCTGAGGTTCCCTCTCAACCCTCATTTTCTGTGATCTGAAGATGGGTGAGGCCTATGCCATGCTGGCTGGCATATCCTGGAAGCAGTATCCAGCCCTGGCCAGGCCCAGCCCCTCTAGCCCTTCACATCAGCCCTTCCCAGGGCACCAGTGGCAACGGCGGCAGAAACGGTGTCAGGCAGAACCCCCCCGGCCGTGGGGATTTGCCTGCCCCCCCGCCATGATAGTGGCTGCTGGTGATTTTGTGACAGTGCCAGGGTCAGTGCTGTGTGTCTGGAGGGGTCACGCAGGTTCCCCTGACTTCTGCAGCTGGGTTACGGCCTTCCCCACCTCCACCCCCATGAAGGGGTTTGTTCCCTTCCTAGCCCGGGAGTTGGAGAGCACAGAGGTGGCTGCTGGCCACCAAATGGGGAGGTGTGAATGGCTCTAGGGGAGCTGGGGTATAGGGGTCAAAATCTCTCCAGGGAGAGCCTGGGACCAGAGAGGCAGCCTGTCCCTGAGCCCTCCCCTAAGCCCACCCCCAGGCCTCTTTGCCAAGCATGTGAGCAGCCCTGGCAGCATGGCAAATGCCTCTGCTCTTAGTCACCAGGACTTGGGCTCAGACCCTGGCACCGCACAGAGCTCCAAACGCTTCCAGCTGCTGCGCCACAGGCTGCAGGAACACAACAGCAGCAGCACGGGGCGCGCGGGTCAGGGACGCCCCTGGGCTGAAGTTATCAGGGGGCTGAGAGGGACACGGGGGGCTCTGGGGGGACGCAGGACGCACAGAGTTCCCTGCAGCCAGAAAGACATCCGCACCCCAGCTGAGCCCCCCTCTGTGGCCTTGTGCCTTAAATGACCCCAGAAGAGTGTTATATTAATGGGAGTGTGGCTTAACCCTTTTTCAGCACATCTGCATGAGAGGGGAACGACACCAGCTTCAAAGCCCAGCTTGTCCAGTAAGGGCATGCTGTGCAGAAATACAGCCTGGGCTAAGCTGTTTGCTCCGTAACTCAGCTGTCTGACCACAGAGGCACCTCAGGCCTGTTTCCCTGGGAGAGCTCAGACTCACAGAGGGGCTGGAAACGGTTGCTCTTGTCCAAGGAGTGGACAGACAGATGTTGCCCGCTGCCCTTGCTTAGGGTATAAATCAGGGGCACAGAGCCAAACATAAAATGAGGGGGTTGCTCCCCAGGGCATGATAATTTGTCCCTGATGTGGGACTGAGGTCTCATCTTGTTACTGCAAGGTGGCCGTGGCCTCCTGGGTGCTGGAGTGGGTGTAGATGGGCCAGGGTTGACTTGCTGGATGTGCCCCACAGAAGTGCCCCCAGCCCCCGAGCAGGCTGGAGAGCAGATGAGAGCCCAGCAGCGAATTGGGGCGGCACTGAACCAGGCAATGAGAGAGCAAGAGCACCGTCCCACAGCAGCACCGCACCTTTGGTGCGGAGACCTGAGCATGGGCAGGTTCTGAGGGACGGTGGCATCCCTCCCATGCCAAACAGTAAGGTGGTTTGGGTAAAGCTGCCAGTTGCCTTGATCAGAAGTAGCAGGAGGTGAAGCAGCAGCTGGAGCTGAACTCAGCTCCGAAGGGACAACGCTGGAGCTTCACACCCCTGGGCATGGGTCTCGCATGGGGAGCTGCAGGAGGTGCCACCGAAACTAAGTCAGGGGGCATCCACACCCAGGATGGCACGAGGTGAACCACAGCAGGGTTGTATTAAAATGCTGCTGCGTCTGTGCGGACAACGCTTAGACATCAGCTCTGAGGAGGGCACGAAGTGGCCTGGACCTGGGTCAGGGATCGCCCCACCGGCCTGTCCTCAGGGAAGGGAACTGCAAAATGTGTGATTCCCAAACAAACAGGAAACCCCCCCATTGCACATGGCTGAACAGGCTAAAGATCGAGAATAACCATCAGGGCCCCGCAGGCACAGACCCCTTGTACGGAGGAACGCCGACCCCCTCGCCTGGGTCCGGGCATGCTCCGCGGAGCAGCCACAGCGGGCGGAAGCTGGTAGCTCAGCCAACCAGTTATGTAAGGCCCTCTAGATATCTGGCTTTAATCAAAGCCCCTTGCGTCCCCCAGGCACTTCTCTGATCTCAGCTGAGAGTGGGAGGAGGCGAGCAATCAAGGCGCGAGCTGGGGCTGCTGTTAGCGCGCCGTGATTGCTGGGGAGAGAAGGGTCCCCTCTCCAGTGCCATCCACCCATGTGATTTCCTCCTGTGGTGCAAAAAAGGCCAGTGGCTCGCTGAAACGCCCTTCACAGGCTGATGCCAGAGCCAGGTCTCCTACTTCCCAGCCAGGTGCACTGTCCATGCCCGTAGGAAAACCCCCACTCCTGCATGCACGGGGCAGCGTGAGGCTAAATGAGTGTCTATCAGGGAGATGCTTTGAGGTGCTCAGGATGCATTGTATCGTTATCCTTTCACCCCCTGCTCTAGGACCGGTGAGGAGCTCAATGTAATCCAGCCTCTGGTACGGACTGGCTTTAAGAGAGGCTCGTTAGCACTGGAGTATGCCACAGTCACCCGGCCCAGGCAGAGCTGTCTCCACTCCTAGGGGGCTAAAGCACAGTGTCTGAGCACAGAGTGCCAGGCACGCTGCCCGGCAGAGGGAGAAATAGGCCCGTGCCTCCTCAGGGTGTGGAGGAAAGTCCGCCAGAAGGGTTTTTCCGCTCCATTATAAGCCTCACAGTGGCACCTCTCTGCCGTCCTGGAGGTGCAGGGGCAAGGGCAAATCCTCAAAGGGAAGGACGGAGATGGAGAGGGCGTGTGTCCCTCGTGCTTCGGCTCGGCGAGCGCGTGGCGAATAGGAGCTGCTCGGTATTTCCTTCGGCGGCAGCTTTGCGCGTCGCACAAGGTGGCTACGAGAAAACCACAGCCCGCTGAAGCAACGAGTGGTTCCCGAATGCCTGCGAGCCGTCAAGGCTGAGCTCCAGGCCTCGTTGCTCAGTCAGGGTCTGGCAGCTTTTCCTGCAGACGGCAATGAGTGCTGGAAAGGTTTCGAAAGAGACCGGCTGGTTTCGAGGGGGCATTCGCAGAGAAAGCCAGGAGCAGGATGGGCATGAGGCTTTGCTCCGGGGTTAGGCACTGACTTGCACTGCCCCCAGCCTTGCAGAGGACATGATACCTACATATCCACGGGAAAAAGACAAGATAAACCTCAGGGCTTGTGAAGCCAACTTGAAACAGCTAGAGGGGAAAACACACCTCTCATTTCCTCCCAGGTTGGCTCAGGCTGGGAATGCAAGCCCAGCTAGGGCCTAGTCTGGAGTAGCTCCCCTCGCAAGGAGTGTCACGAGGACGTGCACATGGGGGCGCATCTTGCTGCCTCCCGGGACCAGAAGCTGTTTTGTGTGAAATCTTCCCCCACGTGCTTGATATGAAAAGAAGTTGTGGTCTGACAGCTGCCATCCCTAAACGAGATGAGACCGACATCCGGTAAACACCCCCGAGGGGGGTGAGGCAACAGGCTGTTTTGCTTTCTCCTGACCTAGCAGAACAAAGAGGCAGCTCTTTGCCCGGGGCAGTAAACACGCTCGTCCGTCCGGGGACCGCTCCAATTTCTTGCTTCTCAGAGTTCACAGCCGGGTCTGGGCGCTGGGACGGGGCAGTCTGGCTGCGCTACGGAGAGCGAGTGCCTCCCGACCCGGCCTGATGCAGGTGTGGGAAAGCACGTGCCGGGGGCTGGAAGGGATGAGCTCTGTCCGCCCCCCACTGAAGAAGTAACAGAGCTCTTTTCAGGATCGGGTCCAAGGGGCTAGATGCCTCTGCAGTGGTCATGCTCCCAAGCCCACCTGCGTCCATCCCCGTCGGCGCGGGCAGGTGAGAGCTGCCTGAAGTTGAGAGCTACCTGTTGAGGACACACTATTGGGTTTACCCAACCCCCTGAGACCCCTCCCAGCTCAGGGCAGCCACATCTGCGCCAGGCAGGGGGGAAGGGGGCTCAAGATAGCAGAGTGACTCTGGGGAGGCCTGAAGCTGACGCTGCGGCAGACCTGGCTGCTCTAAAGCATTGCAAGCAGGGAGCTGGAGCCAGCAGATCCCCTCTCTCCCTCCCCTTCCCCATGACTCTCCGACGCAAGAATGCCTGAGGCTGAAGCCAAGCGCTCTGCGCATCATATCCGCAGCACATGGCTGCAGCCAGGCCTGGACGGGGCTGCCATGCAAACCCAGAGAGCCTGCTGGACTCCGCTTCCTGTCTGGACTGACCTAGTCAGTGCCGTGTGGCGGCCCAGGAGCCCCAAAGCCTAGCATCACCTCTGATGGCTTTAGCGGCAACTCGCTCTCGGGGCCAGGGTCCCCCAGGAGCTAGGAAGGAGCCGTTTGTTTTATATCCTGCCGATATCAGTGATTTACGTTCAGCACAGCCTGCTCCTTGGCTGGGGCCCAGAGTGAAATTCTCCAGCACTCGAGGTAAAGTCAGAAGGTTAAGGCTGTTTGCAGAGTCCTGGAAAGTGCGCTGTTTCCCTTTCCCATGGAGATGGCCGCCTGTGCTCCATGTCAGGGGACACATTGCTTGGGGATGAGGTGCCCCAGTCTCACCTAGTCACCAGCATCCTGATTCCACTGAGACGGGTCACTTCTGACACCGTATAATGTTTCCTGTATGCCATTGGGTTCCAGGGATGGGGTATGCACTCAGACCCGCATGCCTTCGGGGTTCAGCAGAGACTGGTGGGGTCGTAAACAGCTTTACCTTTATTAGGAACAGGATTCAGCAACTCACATGCTCACAGCTTGCAGGGAAAACCACAACTACCCACCAACACAAACCACACGCACAGGGCATCATGGGGAGAGACTGGGTCGTCCCACTGCTGGCCCCTTAAAGGTGCATGCCATATACCATGCACGCCCGCCCAGTCCTGCTGTCCTGTGTTGATGAACCTTTCCCCTGTTGGATGCAGGCTGGGCCTCTGCAATGCTTCTTCCACCCCTTCCCCACAGTCCTTAGCAGTGTGCCCTGGAGACCCGGGGCCTTGAGGTGTTGCTCCAGCAGTCTCGGCTTTCTCTGCCCCAGACAGCAGAGAAGTGGCTGATTCTATCCTCCAGGGAGTTCCCTGGGGTGCTGCCAGCCTGGCCCATCTCTTGTGGCAGTCTTGAGCAATCGTGTCATGTATTGTGTCTAGCCACATGGGTGCATGGGCACTGCAAAGAGGGTGGGGAGCCCGTACTGTCCAGAGCATCTCCCTCGGGGCCAAAGCCGGCTCCAACCTCTGCCCATGAGGGCTCATGTCCCTATCTGCAGTAGCCTCATGCCAGCTTCCCCTCGCCCCAGCACGTGCCCTCTGCAGCTCTGTTTTTCTACCTTTGAAAGTCTAGGCCTAGCCCACAAAATTACATATTAGTCTCCTTTAGGTAAGGAGGCTACAGAAAAAGGGGCCAGCTGAATTCTTGGGACAAGGAATGAAAAACAGGGACTTGTGCCCTCTGCAGCACCCAGCCCTGCTCAGGCTCACAGGCAAGCATCGGTGTGAGCCTCACACCACCAGATGGCAGTGGCTCTTCTGCTGACCTGCCACCTCCGGCTTTGCCTCCTCACTGGCTGCTCACGCATGGGGCAGCACAGCTGGTGCCCGTACCATGCAGGCAGTGAGGCAGGCAGGACCCAGGAGGTGCCCTTGCGGGGCCCAGCTGTTTGGTGCCAGGGTTGATGCGCGTGTCCCTGCCTCTCCGCACAACTTGCTGCATTCCCAGTCTGGGCATGGCGCAGTCCCTGGCATTAGCTAAAGTGGCTGCCTCCCCGCTTTCCCTCCCTTCCTCCTGCCTTGCCCAGGCTGGAGCACTGAGCCTGCTCCAACCTGAGGGCACTTGCCTCCACCCTGCAAGACTGCTTGAGTTTCAGGCTGCGGGGAATATGCACAGCCCCAGCCCCCCTCACCAGCCAGTGCTGCGTTGGTTCTGGCCAAATCAAACTTTTCCCCAAATGCTTATGTAAGGTTTAGCCTGGCCAGCATTCAAGCAGGCAGGCGGGGATGGAGGGAAGGACGCAGAGCTGCAGAGGAGGAAGGGCTGCAGGGCAAGGCTGCGGCCCCTGCCCCCTCCATGGAACAGGCAACAGTCCCAACTTTAGGCTTGACCCCACAGCCCCAAGCTGAGCCGTTCTGATCTGATACCACCCCTCCCTGAGCTGCGCAGCACCCTCTGCATGTCAGGCACTGCAGCCGCCCTGTGCCATGGCTGGACAATCTGCCACAGACCAGACAGACACCCCCTGGTCAGTCCTCTGGCCAAGAGAAGGTGCGTGCGTGGTGGGAACCAGGAGATGTGGGGGTCTAGAGACACCCCTTCCAAATGCCTCTCCATTTAGGGTTCCCTGCAAAGAAGGACCCTTCTGATTTCTTACAGCTCTGGGTCTGGATTTGGGATCTCCAATGCACTGAAGTCCTAGCCACCCCCCGGAGGCAGGGCATGCCAACTCCGTGTGCTTGTAGCCATGGCTCTAACCACTCAGTTCTGTTCTTCCAGGTCCTCCAGAGAAAAGCCTACTGCTGCCTACCACATCTGTCTGTCTCTCCCCTCCTGCTCCACCCTGTGCCATGGTGATGGCTAGTATACAGTAAAGGTAAGGTTTCTTCTTGTTCAGGTGAGAGCTGATGGAGAGGGGTTGACCTTCACTGATGCACAGGGTGTATGTGGGCTGATGCACAGGATAGTATGACGTGAGCAGATGGCCCAGGTACTTGGGACACTCCGATTATATTCTTGGTTGTGCCATAGACTCCTTGTGGGACCTTGGCTCTCTCTTTAAGCCCCCTGGAGACTCGGTTTCCTGTCTGTGTAACAGAGAGGCCTCACATAGGGAAACGAGAATAAAGGCATGAAAATGGGACGCACCCAGAAAAGCCAGCGGAGGAGACAGCGGGGGCAGATAGGACACAGGCACACTGTATTGTAATTGCCAAGGCTAGGCAAGCACTGCTGGTTCTCTGGCAAGCTGAGCCCAGTTACACCAGTGTAAATCTGCAGTAATGACAGCAGTGTATTTACCTGGATGCATCTAAGTCCAAAATCCTCCCCCCCACCAGAGCTGCTGGTACTGGAGAGGCTGGGGCTGAGGGAAAGTTTGCTGTATTGCCTGGACCCATCAGCAAGTGCCAGTCTGCTTTGGGCACGAGGGAGGATTCAGCTGTCATCAAACACCTCCAGCCTTTAGAGGGGAGAAGGGGTTAAGGGAAAGCAGACCTACCCAAGGCACCAAGGGAAACCAGAAGGCACCAGCATTGCCCTGTGTGCAGGAGGAAGCACTGGGGCAGCAGGGGGCACTAGACCACAAGGGGTTGGTAGCCCAAAGGAACCATTCACCCTTTTCTTCAAGGCATAGAAACCACAGTTGGGTGGCTTCCAGCATTTAAGTCCAGGCGTCAAGGTTTTTCCAAGCCTCAAGAGGGAGCAGGGTGTGTCCATCACTAATATGAGGCCCAGTGGAGCGCAGGCCTGTGGCAGGAGGAAAGCAGGTGTGGAAAGAAACGAGACACCTGTGCGCGGTGAGCAGACACATTCCAGGGTCCGGGGTGGGGATGGGAACCACTCCCAAATCCTGAGTGACTGGCTTCCTCGTGGAAGTGACAGGTACGCTGTAAAAGCCAGTGAGAAGCTGACAGCCAGGCCTGGGGCAGTCAAAGTGTTCCAGTCACCAGCGTGCCCTGAGGAGCGTGGCGTCTGGGCAGCAAGCGGAGGTGGCACGTCCCAGGTTTCAGCTGAATGCTTTCCAGCAAAAGGCTTACAGAGGGCGTGTGCTGGGTAGGAGTCAGCTCTTGTGTTGTTAACAGAGTGCCTTGAAGAGCAATCTCAATTTTGGGGGGCTTTGGTGTCAGGTCCCCAGAGTGCCTTCATCCTGCACTGGCTTGGCTCAGGCCTCTTGCTGTCTTGATTTTCCATATTTAAAATACGTGGGAGAGATTTTCCATATTTAAAACCCAAGAATTCCCATCATGTCCCCCCATGCTTCCAGCTCCCATCTGCTGGGGGGAAGAGCCCAGCAGCTTTGAAAAGGTCAGACTGACAATGTCTGCTTTGTGCTTGTGGCCCATGGCAAGACCCACAAAGAAGCCAGAGTCTCGGCCAGAGCATTTCTAGGGGGATGAACTTGTCCCCTTTGCCCACATCTCCCTCCCTTTGCACAACCCAAGGTTTGGAGTGAGGCCCTCTAGTTCCCAGCACCGCTAATAATGGCCTTGCAGGGGTCCCATGGCTCTTGCCTAGAGATCCCTGCAGCACCCCTTCATTAGTGAAGGCCCATAATTAGTCAGTGGTTGCAGCAACAGCTCTGGATGGCCCGGGATGAAAGGGACACATGGCCTTTATCCTCAGTTGGGTGCTGTGTGGCTTAGCACAGACAATCGTTACTGCAGCAGGCCTCTGCACCTCTGTTTTTTCCCCTCAGTTAAGAGATGGGGAGCTGAAGTGCAGGGAGCCTTATGGGGAATCTGTGGCAGAGTTGATCAGGGCTCCTAAGGGCACAGTTAGTGCACTAACCACTGGGCAAGGAGGGGTGAGGCAGCCTGTCCTGCTGACTTGAAGCAGCTCTTCTCACCATCCTCGTGTCAAGGCAGGAGGCTCTGTGCTGCAAAGGACCAGGCTGAGCTCACATCAGACGCCCTGCCAGCCGAGGCAACCACATCTCCTCCAGGCTGCCCAGCTGTCATTATGTCTCCCGCCAGTCATGCTGCTAATGGTGGTGTGTGCACAGGCTGGCATCCAGTGTCCCTCAGAGTGACCACAGTGCCTGACAGCATGCCGGCTCCCTAGCGTGGGTTTGGAAGGCGTGCCAGGGGAGACGGGCTGGTTGCTGCAGGATGGAACGGCCTCAGCTCGCACGCGGAGCACAAGGCCTGTGCGGAGAGAGGCCTCTTATCCCAGCCAAGCATGGCCATTTTTGTGGTCACTGGCCATGCCATGTAGGTAAAGCCTGGAAATCACTGCCCAGATACCAGCGTGTAGAGCATAGGCCGACTGTGCCAGGGAGGAAGCCAGAGAGGGGCCGCTTGGTGCTAGCTTGCAGCAAAAGTAACTTGCAAGTCCCGGCCGGGGGCAGCTCCATCTCTCTCGAAAGCTTTGAGGAGGTTGGAGCTGGGATGGTTCCACGCCCATTCCCACCTGACCCATGTTATCAGTCCATGGCCTTGAGGCAGCTCCTTGCTGGTTGGCAAGGCTGGGGCTGCAGACTCTTGGGCTCCCAGAATGGAGGAAAAGAGCTATGGCGCCAACAGTAAAGGGAGAAGCAGTTCTCTGCCCTGCTGACTGCCCTGGGTAGTCTGTGCTGCATTCTTAGTGTGCCTGAATGCTTGGATGCCCCTAACAAGGTGTCCTCACACATGCCAAACTCAGCGAAGCTCTGCTGGGAGCACTGAGCATGGCAAGGACCAAGATCTCCAGACCAGCCACAATCTCTGTGCAGCATCCCACATGTGTGTCTGGGCTTGGCATGTGGGTGGCCATGCTCAGAAGATGCCCCCTCCCCACCTCTAGAGCCAGCAGTACCCTCTGGCAGCCTCTGCATGTGACTCCATGGCCCAATGTCTGCTAGAGTGATGGCTTCCAGCCAGCTGCTGGTCTGGGTCTTTGTACACATGCTTCCCCGCTCTCCTGAGTGCTTGAGATAGCTCACTGCACTAGGGAGAGATGGTTGCACCAGGATTTCCCTGGGTGCTGTAGAAGAGGAGGCGTTGGACCCGCCGACCCTGTACTGCTCCCCTGGATGTAGCCTGGCTGCTTTCCTTCACCAGCTCCCTCAGGCAGACCTCAGCCAGCATGGGAGCCCTCCTGAGTCTCTGCTGAGTCTTGTGACTGAGCCCGGGGCAGGATTGGATTACAGCAATGGGCTGCCCTCTGATCCACCCTCTTCTGCGAAGGGGAAGGAGAGGCTGGCCCTGGTTTCCTTTGCAAGGCTAGACAGCTTCTCCAGCTGCCAGCATTTTTGCTCTGACATCTGGAAGAGACTGAGGAGGGGAAGCAAGGCCATTGCTGAGCTGCAGGACCAAGGCAGCCTCTTGCCCCTGGATGGCCAGAGCTTGGGCGCAGAGCGACGCTTTGGGGTGACCACCCAGACACAAGGGAATAGCATACCAGCCCTTCTACGTGGAGACAACCCAGCGAGGGAGCACCCCAGCGTGTCAGCCAGGGGCCACCTGGCTCAGCTCTCAACCCTGAGGAGCAGCTAGGCATACTGGACCAGTCCATACAGGCATTGCCAGTCCATCAAGAGGGTCAGTCCTCTCCAAAGGAGTGTCCCCAGAGCCACGGGGCTTCAAGCAGGGCCTGCTGGCTCCCAGCTCTCTGCCGACTGCCTCTGACATCAAAGCCAACCCAACCACAGCCTTCTGGTCTGAATTAAGCCCGGCTGCTTGCTGGAGCTGCATTCTTTGAGCTTTGCTCCTGCTTCCCCCTCCAGCCCTGACAGTGCATTCCACCACCCGCTCCACCTCCTGCGCGGGCCGGAAGCATCTGCATCCCACACGGAGCCTGACAGCAGCGCCAAACTGCTGCTCTGTGCCTTCCTGCTGGCTGCCCAGGACCCCCAAGCTCTCCCTGCACCCTGCGACTGCCAGAGGACTTGAGCCATCACAGGGGGTAGCCTGTCCATCTGGAGCTGGAGAGCAGCCCCCTGGACCGGGGCACCTCCACTGCTCCTGTCAGGGCTTTAGGGGACCCGTGTGAGGGGGGGGTGAGGTGGAAATGGGGCTGCTTAGACCCTGCTGCTTGGCATTGCCCTGTCTGCTCCTGGCACTGCTGTGGCCCAATCCAGCCCAGCTCCAGACGGTTCTGACGGATGACGAGATTGAGGAATTCCTGCAAGGCTTCCTGAAGGAGCTCTCCCCTGAAGGCGAGGAGAAGACAGATATCCAGCCCCCCGAGGAGCCCCCCGAGGCCGGGGGGAAGCTGAGACCTGAAGGAAAGGACAAGGACAAGGACAAGGACAAGGCCAGCAGGACCCCCACAAAGGTGGAAGGAGGTGAGTGGTGCCAGGGCCACCTTGGCATAGAGGGTCACAACCCTGCCTGGCGCTACCCGGGGTAGGCGCTGGGGAAGGCAGTGGGCAGGAAGGGAGCTGGGCAGCAAAGTCAGGACTCAGAAAGCAGGGTCACGCGGAGGAGGCTACACAGCTGGGCAGTGCCAAGGGGGGGGAGATGGCCGTGCGTGCATACACACACACGTGTGTATGCGCACGTGCCACCGCCCCACCCAGGCTCTGCCCAGTGTGCATGGCTGCTGCCTCGCCAGCCTAGAGACAGCTGAGATGCAGACAGAGGCAGGCATGGCTGCATCCCACCCCTTTATGCTCCCCTCCTTCATCTGTATCCTGCCTGCCTCTGACCCCAGCCCTGCCGTGCACCTACTTGCCATGCATTTGACCCAGCAAGTGTGTAGTTTCTCTCCAGTTCCTTTGCATGCCCCTAACCTCTCACTCACTGACCCTGCAAGCATTCTCCCATCTCCTCCCAGCGGCCTGCCCAGTTCGGTGGCTTTAGATTGTGTAAGCAACTGGAGGCTGGCCCACTGCTATAGCTTGTGGGGTAGTCTCAGTGTAATACCTCTTACGGGGCACGTGTAGGACTTTGAACTGTGTCTGTCCAGGTCTGGTGGAAAAAAGAGGTGGGGAGAGGCTGTATTTACTGGAAAGTTTTGTGTTTCCACTGGAAAACCTCAAAATGTTTTGATCCTCAGGAGGGGTCCTTTGCTCGTGCCCTTGGTGTGGACTGTATCCCCCATGATGCCCCACCATGTCCCTTCTGGGAGAGGCCATGAGATGTGACGGTCATATGACCCCAGAGCATCACGGGAGATGAAGTCTGGCTGAGGGGCAGAGCCAGACCGGGGCCCAGGTGCCACTTGAACCACAGCCCCCAGGAGGCACTGTGGTGGTATTTTAACCCAAAATGTTAAGAGTTTGCAGGTGTGGGGGGCTTTATTGACAATCCCCTGAACTTTTCATCCTGAGGAGACCGACTCCTTCTGCTCTTAGTGGCACTAGAGGCTTCAGTGCACTGCCAGAGCTTCTGGGCATTGCCCTGGCTGGTTTAAGAGGTTGTGGTTGCTTTCTTGCCCGTTGCTACCTCCTTTTTGCCATGAGGTGGGGTGGCTTGAAGGAGGGGTGATGTGGAGGAAGGGGCACAGCAGAAAGAAGGAGCCCAAAAGGGATGGTTTTGCGTTGCAGCCCAGAGCCGGGTGGCCTCAGCAGAAATTGCGAGGAGTCCAGGGCCGGGCTAGCCAGGGGCTGCGGGTCAGGGTTGAGGGGCACCGAGGGCTGACAGGGACCTAGGACTGGGTCAATCCCTGGGCCCCAGGACTGAGAGGCACTGACAGAGTTGAGGGGTGCCCAGGGAAAGATATCAGGGGCTCTGGGTGGGGATTAAGGGGTGCTGGCGGAGCCATGGTGGGACATTGGGGGCAGCAGTAGAGAGGTGCTGGAGGGAAGAGACTTGTACATGGTTTCTGGCCCACACACAGGTTGAGGTTTTGCACCCCTAGCCTCCCTCCACCAAGAAGGAGCCCCCGGTGAGTGTCGGATGCTTGTCAATGCAGGGCAGGGCTCTGGGTACGCCACAGGGAAATTGTCTCTAGTGCATTCACTCTTCTGTCCCACGCAGCCATGAATTTGTGCTCTGGAGTCATAAACCCAGAGGTTTCAGGCTGTCATGGCTGGGAGCAAAGGCATGGACCCAGGACCCGTGCCAAGGGAGCAGGGAGATGGAGCTCCAGCCATGGAGGCGGATGCTGGGGGTGCTTTACTGCTCGCTGCCTAGAGGGTATGCTGCTGCCAAGCTCCGGCTCCAAGCCCGCTGTGCTCCCTTGCCACAGGACGTGGGAAGGCCATTGCTCACTGCTGTGGAATGAGGCTGTGGCTACCAGGGGAGCTGGGGGGTGACGGGGTCATTACTCACCAGCCCCCCTCCTTTCAGCAGCCGCTGGGTCTCTGAGTCACAGAGCCAGGCTTCTTGTCTTTCCTGAGTGTGCCAGAGCCCTGGATGGCAGCCGCCTGGGTGGGAGCAGGAAAGCCGAGGTGGTACTGGATGAAAGCAGGCTTCATAGCATCACCCCCTGGAGCGTTCTGCACCTGGTGCGGCCGCCATGCTCCACGCCACGCCTTGCTCAAACCACGAACGCTGAGAAAACAAGGCACTCTCCCTCCATTGCTCCTTCCCCTCTACCTGTCTCCTCCTCATCTCAGCCACTTCCTCCTCCTCATCAAACTGGATGACCCTTGAGATCCCAACAATATCACCCCTCTGGAGCCTGCATGCTCGGTTGCAACAGGGACCAGATCTGTGGTGCCAAACAGAGCTGGGCATGCTGTTTCATCCTGCCTCCCTGACGAGAGAGGGTTTCCCTACGCTACGGAAACCTCCCTGGAAGGGGCAAGGGAAAACATTACCAGAAAGCAAATCTCTACTTTATCACCGTGGGAACTCCCAAGAAAACCGATTCATGGAGCTTTCTTCCAACCCAATCGAGGAGCACAAGCTGATCCCATGTGACCCAGCTCCTCCAGTTAGCAGGGTAGGCATTTCAGCCGCTCACCACATGCTGTCGAGGAACAAGCAAGAAGCCAAGGAGGGCTCATGAAAATAGCTTGGCACAACGGGCGACACCTCCATTGGCAGATGTGCCGAGGCAGCGCTCACCAGACAAATGACTTGGCAGATGGGGCCGGGAGCTCCGCTCCGTATTCAGAAGCCATGAGGCTGGCTTCCAGGCCTTGCCAGAGGGGTTGTCCCATAAACCCCAACGGTGTTAAACCCAACATTGGGCTACTCCTACTGCAGGGGAATCATGTGTTCAAGGTCTCCTTTCCACCTGAGAGAACCAGACATGTCTCTTTTCCTCTGCTGTGTAGCCAGAGATTCTGGTGTAATCCTCTGACTTTGGGAGCTGGGGACTTCAGGGAAAGCACCCCATTATTGTCATGCTGTTGTGCTACCTGAGCACCTAGGAGCCCTGTTGTAAGACTGTAAGATTGTTGTAAGACTGTAACACTTCTTCTCAGTGGTTCGATGTGACACAGCCCACTAGGAGGAAAACCTTCATGGCCAAGTGGCCTGGTGCTGGTGGGGCTGGGTGGCAGAAAGCTCCTGGATGTTAAAGATGCACAAGGGTTGTTGCCAAAGGGTGGGGAAATGTCCCACTCAGATGAGCACTGAGGACTATATGAGCTGTGGTAAGGGCTGTCGGTGGGCCACACAAGGGTATAGATGGCCCCAGAGAAAATGGGATGGGATGGGGTGGGGTGGGGTGGGATGGGATGGGATGGGATGGGATGGGATGGTGGGTGCCTCACTGCCTTGGTGGGAAGAAGCAGAGGGCCTAGACATGGAGACATGCCTGAGCCTGGTTCTTTCTTTTTCCACAGGGACCCCTGGGAAGGTAAAGGAAAAGTCAAAGAAAGGGAAGAAAGAGAAAGCACTCAAACCCACCAAGAAACCCAAGGAGAAGGCACCCAAGGGCTCCAAGAAAGACAGAGAGAAAGTGCCCAGAC
>JAGPOW010000356.1:72072-86235 GCA_030014935.1 Caiman crocodilus | reverse complement strand
AAAAAAAAGTGCTTGGATACAGGATCTGATAAAAAAGAAAAAACAAACTAAACAGAAATTATAGTGGATGCTGCAGCTGGAAGGCATGATGCAGCATCAGACAGAAAGTAGAGGCATAGACAGCAGAAGGGACAGAAACAGCAAGAGAAACTGAGGAGTTCCCACAGTAATGGGGTGGGGGAGAAGTGAGGAGGAATAGCAACAGCAAGGCTGAACTGGCAGGAGTGCAATTGGGACAGCCACCACATTGCTCAAATTAGACCTGCAAAAAGTAGCTAGAGTAGGTAGGAACAGCAGGAGAGAGAGACAGTGATAGAAATAGAAGGAAAAGAGTGATAGATATTGCAAGAGAGAAACACTGATGGAAAATGGAAGCACAGCTGTAGCGGCAGACAACAAAATAGCCAAGAGGTAGAAATAACAAGGAGGAACAGCAAGACAGAGGGAAAACAGGTATAGCTATACAGATGGCAATTAGCAGAGAAACAGCAATAGTGAGAGATGGGACACAAGCAGACACCGAGAAATAGCGAGCTGGATACGGTGACGGAGGAACAGCTGCAGACACACATTGGTAGTACCAGGCGCTACAATACACTTGGTCAGAAATGGAGGGGATAGAGCAGCACAGAAAGACACATACTGAGAAATACCAGATGGCTACTGAAGTAGGAAGGACAGAGTGGGAAGAAAGAGGGATGAGACACTACAGCAGCTGAAAATCATGACAAAGAAAGGATGGTAGGTAGGGCTAGAGACCCAGCAGCCACCATTAGGGGAGACTGATAGAGAGAAATGGATAGACAGACTCTAAAACAACAACATATAATCACAACAGAGAAAAAGTAAAAGTAATAGGCCAGAGAGATACTGTGCTACACACTGCAGAAGAAAACAGCAAATTAAGGAAAACAGTTTTTCTCTGCTACTGTTTCTAGCCCTCTAACTGGAAATGGAGACCATGAGGCCCTGACAGAAACACTAAACAGCAAGAGATTACAGGAAAAAGGAACAGCTGGAGAGGGATCGTGCAAGATATTGCAGTGCAAAAAGTGATACAACAGCAGATAGAAAGAGCAGAGGAACAAAAGTGGCAGTGGAGACAAATGGACAGACAGACCTAGAAATAAGGAGAGAGAGAGAGACTGTGGCTGGTGAGAGAGGGACAGATGAACAGCAACAGTTGAGAAGCAGCAGTCCATACTGCCAGACAGAAATCATGCTAAATCCTGCAAGAGGGAATGAGCAATACAGCAGCAGATGGCAAACAAGAGAAATCAGGGCAGAGGAAAAGAAAGGGCAGTGGATAGAAAATAGCAAGGGACACCAAGATCAAGGACTAGATATTGTGATAGAAAGAAACAGCAATAGTTGTAGAGAAAATGAAGAGGTACAATTAAAAGGAACAATGATGATCATGATGGAATTGGTGACAGATGTAGAGAAAAAAAGAAGGGAGAGAAAGCGTGCCAGATATTGAGAGAGAAAGATGACTACAAGTGTAAATCAAAAACAGACCGATAGAAACAGCACTACATGATATGACAAAATAGTGACACACGGTCATGGATCCCAGTAACAGAACTACTGGAGTCACAGAAAATGGAGGTGAGACACAATGCTAGATTGGTATTTCTCTTGCACTATCAGATGGAAGATGGAGGTAAAGAAGATAGAAGTGGCAGAGGAGAGAAAAATAGTGCTGGATATTGCAACAGAGAAAAAAAGAAAAAAAAACAGAAATAAAAAGAAAAAAGTGGTTGATAGGAGTGAGAGAAATGGGGCTAGAGACTGCAATAGAAATACTGATAAATCATAGAAAACGGATCGAGAACAGCAGAAAATCCGTGCTAGATACTGTGATAAGAAAAAGGGGCACAGCTGCAACTAGAAGCCAGAGGAATAGAAACAGCAGTAGACAGAGCAAGAGAAAGGAATGGCAAGAGATGCCAAGAGAAACAGTACCAGGTCTGAGGTTCCAAACCCACGGTCTGTGTTAACAGAGACCAAGAAATAGCGCTGGCACGAGACAGAGCTACTGGAGAAACCAGCACTGTGTACTGCAATACAAATATAGCAGTACAGCAAAATCACAGATAAAAGATGGAGGAATAGAAACAGCAGCACATACTGCAAGACAAGGAGAGGGTGCCAGAAGTAGAAAAGTGCTGTAACAGAACAGCAAGGTAATGAATGAAGGAGGCTTAAGGACTCCTGGGGTCTCCCCCACCCTGCAGCATCCTAGGAGGGGCATCCCAGCCCCCTGGGTTCCTCCCTTCCCTCCAGACAGAGGGGCTCAGGGAGTGGGGAGGTAAACCCTCCTGATTCAGGGGGAAGCATGTGGAGATCAGGACACCCCCCCACCATTCCCATCCTTGAAGTTGCACTGGAGGGGACAGGAACATCTTGAATACCTTGGTACCCTTCCCAGGAAGGACAAAAAAAGAAAAAGAAAGACACAGCAGGAAATTTGGGACTGGTTCTGGTTTTTCTCTGGGTTTTTTTTTTTTTTTGTTTTGTGTGGTTTTTTTTTTTAATTGCATTTTTTCTTTTTAACCTCCAAAAAGCGATGGTTTTATTCCAAAAAAGACCAAGGAAAGGAAAAAAAAAAAAAAATCATACAAACAACAATTAAAATAAAATACCAAGTCTGGTCCAGCAGGGGGCAGGGCCCCCATAAGCCCCACCCCCTGGGTGGGTGGTGCTTCAAGGAGAGCCCCACTCCCTGTGCAGGCCTAGCTGCAACCCCCCAGGAGGCAGTGCCCCAGATTGCCCTGCCCCCACAGCTGGGGGAAGAGTCCCGCCTCTTGGGACAGGGGTGGAGCCCCAGGTCCCGCCCCTGCAGTGGGCAGGGCTAGATGAGGTCAGCAACGTTGAGGGGCATCTCCTCTATGGAGGTGTTGTAGAAGGTCTCGATGTCGCGCAGGGTGCGCTTGTCCTCCTCCGTCACCATGTTGATGGCCACGCCCTTGCGCCCGAAACGGCCCCCACGCCCAATCCTGAGAGACAGGGGCAGAGGTCAATCCAGCCCAGATGCCTGGCTTCTCACATGGGGGTGGGATTCAAACCCAGACACTTGGGTTTCACGAGGGTGCCCCCCACAAGCCTGGCTTCCCCCCAGGGAGCCCCAAGACACCAGTGTGCCATAAAGAGAAAAAGTGAGGGTAGATGGCAGTATGGCTATGACAGCTGGGATGCCAGGGGATCAGCCCCAGACACATGGGTCCCATGCTGGGTGGAGAAGAGGGTATCAGTGGAGCAGATAAGGGCACCAAGTGCAGGACACCT
Source organism: Caiman crocodilus (assembly GCA_030014935.1). Taxonomy (NCBI): domain Eukaryota; kingdom Metazoa; phylum Chordata; order Crocodylia; family Alligatoridae; genus Caiman; species Caiman crocodilus. Next base: position 82,947 of record JAGPOW010000356.1, on the reverse strand, counting down.
GGCTTTCACATGAGCAGACCCCCAGCTGTCCTGGGATCTCTACCTGTGGATGTAGTTCTCCCGGTTGGTCGGCAGGTCGTAGTTGATGACCAGTGACACCTGCTGCACATCGATGCCACGGGCCTGGGAGGGGAAACATGGGTTGATCCAGAGCTTGGGGGGTCTGGCCTGGCCTGGCCCACCCACCTTGTGGCAGACGGGCTGTATGTAGGCTGCCCCATAGCAGCAGAGGCCATGTGAGGCCCCCAGCCCCCCTGCTGTGGAGGGAACAGCCAGTTCTCTACCAAGGAGCTACGTTCCAGCCCAGCACAGGCTACTGCCACTGGGTGGAGAGGGAATCACCTTGGGGCAAAGGGAAAGGCTGGAACCAAGGTGGTCACTCCTACCAGAGAATGGCAGCCATGTTGGAGGACTGGATTTTCTCATACACAGGGAGAGGTTCCAGATGGACACAAGCCTGAATCCCCTCCCCAAGTTACCCCCAACTCTTCCCACCTGGATCCACCCCCACAGTGAAGGAAAAGCAGTATCCAAGATAGCCACTGCTACCCCAAGTCACAGCAGCCTGGGATGGTTGGAGTCCCTCCTTTACTAGACTTCTAGCTCCCACATGACAGCCTAAATCTCCTACCCCTTGACAGCCCCCACTCCAAAAAGTTACCCATGTTTCCCCACCTAGGGGAGCTTCAGGCACCAGGGAAAAGCAATACTCAAGATGGCCACTACTATCTCAGGACAGCAACCATCTTGGTTTCTCCCATTTACTGGACTTCCAGATGCCACAGGAGCCTAAAAACCCTAATTACCCATCTTCCCCTATCCCCACCTGGAAGGGGGCTGGACACCAAGGTTCAGCCCCTGAAAAAGGAGTATCAGATGGTTGCTGATACCAGAGCAGTAACCATCTTGTAGGATTGATTGTGTGGACAAACACAAGCCCTTAAACCCCATCCCCAAATTACCCCCTCCCCACCCTCCATGCAGAGTGGGCCAGACACTGGGGTCCACCCTCAAGGCAGAGGGAAAGCCAGTGGCCGTTTGCCTTCATAGGACAAGTCATTCAAAGATGGCTGTGTTTCTTCCTCATACAACACCCCAGCTTGCACAAAGGAGCCTAAACCCCCTCCCCCAGCAGCTGCCCCCTCTCCCCCCCATGACCTCTTCCCCACCTTGGGGACCTGGCTGGACCCCACCACCACACCTGGGGCTCTCCAAGCAGTTGCTAAGGCAATAGCCAAGAAACCTGCCATCACCACAGAACAGCTGCCATCTTGAACAGGGCATTTCTCATTTGCATATAATCAAACATCCCTCCTACACCAGGCAGCCCATCTGCTCCCCACCAAGATTTCCCTCAGGAGAAAACTGAGCCATCCAACATAGCTGCTACCACCACAGCAGGGCAGCCATCTTGGCTAATTCCTTTTCCCACACAGCCATATCTGAACTCCTACAACTCTGCCTAGACGGGACGGCCCAGATGCTACCCATTCACCCCTACCCACAAGGCCCAAAATGGCCACCATAAGACAGCAGCCATTTTGGATAGCCTGGTTTTCCCTCACACCACCACTGAAGGCAGAACTTGCCACTAATCCCACACCCTCTTCAGCCCCCCAAAGTGAGGTAGTAGCCTGATACTAGGGTCCCCCACTGACTCCCTCATTTATGTGGGAGAAGATATGGCAGCCATCACTACAGGACAGTAGCCATCTTGGATAGCTCGAGTCCCCCTACACACAGGCCCCCCCCCTGCCCGCCACTAGCTCTCACCAGTAAGTCAGTGGTGATGAGGACCCGGCTAGAGCCCGAGCGGAACTCCCGCATGATAACATCACGCTCCTTTTGGTCCATGTCTCCATGCTGGAAGGGGGGGGGGGGGGGGAGAAAAGAGGACAGACAATGGACAGGATGGGACAACTAGTTACCAACTGGCCTGGCAGAAAACCCAGGAGCACCCCCCTCCAGTGGGAGCCAGATCTGTAGTCGAGTGGCTCGGGGTGTTCCCTGCCCTCACTTCCCAGGACTGACCACTGTGCCCCCCTTCTCAGGGGTCAGGCCTCACAGGTGCTGGAGGTAGCCCATGGTTCGGGGGGCCTCTGGTATTCTGGCATGGGGTACACTATGGAAAAGCCATGGGGACTACCCATAAATCCTGTGCCATGCAGAGGCAGGGGGCATAGAGATGCTTCCGCAGGGCCGTACCATGGCGGAGACAGTGAAGTCGCGGGCATGCATCTTCTCAGTGAGCCAGTCCACCTTGCGGCGGGTGTTGATGAAGATGACAGCCTGAGTGATCGTCAGCGTCTCATATAGGTCACACAGTGTGTCCAGCTTCCACTCCTGTCAGGGGAAGTGAACACATAACTCCACCACCTGCCTCCCCCCTGCCAAAATCCCAGGCTCAAGCACCCTCTGCTTTGTCCCCAATCTTGTTCTGCACTGCACGCAGGGTTAAAGGGAACCCAGGTGTGAGGGCTCCTAGCCCCCAGCTTCCCAAAGACCCCAGGCATGCAGCCTCACACCTCACGCTCCACATTGATGTAGAACTGCCGGATGCCCTCCAGCGTCAGCTCCTCTTTCTTTACCAGGATGCGGATGGGATCTCTCATGAATTTCTTAGTCACCTCCAGCACATCCATGGGCATTGTGGCCGACAGCAGCACCACCTGAGGGGTAGAGGTGGCAGGGCCGGTAGGCAAGGGGTGGGGCCAACTAGGACCCCACCCCCGCAAACCTAGATCCAGAACCCAGGACATCTCAAGATGACGCCTTGTCTGTCAGAGAATCTGGACCCTAAGTTCTGAGTCAAGATGGTACCATGCCTCTCCCATGATCCAGCTGGACTGTGGGTTCTAGAGCAAGATAGCACCTCCCCTTGCTCCATGATGCATCAAGACTCCAAGTTCCAGATCAAAATGGCACTGCCTTCCCTACAGTCTACCTGGGACCAGAGTTCTAGATCAAGATGGCAGCTTGCTTGCCAGAGGGTCTGGGCCCCAGCTGCTAGATCAAAATGGCACCTTCTTTTATGGTAGAAGGATCTGGGCTCTAGGTTCTAGACCAAGACAGCACCACACCTGTCAGACCTAGGCGCAAGTTCTAGATCAGGGTGCCCCTTACAGAAACATCAAAATTCCAGACTACACTGCATCTCTCATCTCTATCAGTCCCAAATTCTTCCCATAAAAAGGTGCTGATCCAATGCCCTCTACATCCTATACTGGAGCAGCTAGAGAACCCATCTCTTGTCTTTACACAGCCAGGATCCACCCCAGGCAGCCAGAGATTAGACCACGCTCACTCCTGGGAGCCATCTCAGCTCTTGACAGCATACCAAGTCTCCCCCAACCCCCAGTCCAATCCTAAACTTACTGGTTCTGGGACACCCAGCTCTGAGGGTCTAGACAAAGCTGCTCCCCCCACCCCTGCTGTGTCCTACAGCTCAATGGATTCCTGCATTCTAGATCTGCTCTGGCTTTTGTTGGCTCTACTCTGTATCCCAGACATGCCCCCCTCCACTGCCTTCCTGCAATGTACTTGACCTACATGGCTGATACTGCTACCTCACCCTCAGTTCTAGGTTCCTCCACCCCCACCCTGGCTTAAGTACACCTTGGTTCTAGATCCCCATCTCTAGAACCAAGACGCACCCTCCCCCCCGCAAGCTCTGCCCCTTGATTCCAGCCCTGCTCACTTAAGTCCAGGTCTCTCTCCAGCATCTTGTGTGTGGAGAGAGCTCTAATGCTTGGTCCAGATCTACACAGGCCAAGTCTCCCTCAGGCCCTGCCCCTTAACCCCACCCCCACCCCAGGGTGGGAAGGGTCCTCCCAGACTGGCCAATCACCTGTGTGTTCCCGCTCAGCTTCTGGAAGATGTCGTATATCTGGTCCTTGAAGCCACGGCTCAGCATCTCATCCGCCTCGTCCAGCACAAACATCTTAATGAACTTGGGGGCTGCAGGGTGAGGGGAGGGGCTTGTTTACAAAGAGATGGGGCTTAGCCTGGAAGGACAGGGCCAGGGGTGCCATTCTCAGTATGAAAAATGGTGTGATCAGTGCCAGGACTAACCCTCCCTGAAGGGAAGGGTAGGAGGCATCAGATGACACGCATGGGGGATCATCAATGCATGGCACCTGGCAGGGCAAGGGGCAGGGGGCAGAGGCAGGGGGCACTCACAGAGGTAGCGACGGTTGAGCATGTCAAACACACGGCCTGGGGTACCCACAATGATGTGGGGCGCCTCCATCTGCAGCTTCTGCACTTCAGCCCGCACATTGGTGCCCCCGATACAGGCATGGCAAGAGGCACCCATGTAGTCGCCCAATGCCATCACCACCTTCTGGATCTGCAGGGGGGAGGGGTGCACAATGGGGAAAATTATGCTGCACCAGAGCTGAGTGCATTTGTGCTATGTGGTTCTCTGCAGAGCTGGGCATATCTGTGCTACACATAGCTAAGCATTTCTGTTATATGGTGCTGTGTTGTAACCCAGACCTGGACACGTGTTATGTGCTCCCAGGCTGCACCCTAGAGCTGGCTGCATCCTCATTATGTGATGCTGTGCATCAGTGTTATATAGTGTCATACAGCACCCTAGAACTAGATGCATCCGTGTTATCTAGTGCTGTGCACAACCGAATGCATGTTCCATGGTACCCACACACGTTATACAGTGCCATGCAGAATTGAGCACGTTATATAGCGGCATGCTGCAGCCCAGAGCTGGCCAGAAATCTCAGTGCTGTGGTGCCAGGCAACACCCCAAGAGTTAGGGACATCTGTGTTATGTGGCTGTGCCATGCACCAGAGCTGAGTTCAACCCTATCACATGGTGCCAGGCTACATCCAGGTTAGGTGCATCCATGTTATGTGGCCATGACACACCCCAAAAGTGCATGCACCCTGGCCCGAGGGAGCCTTGTGCCCTCAGCATGAACCAGTCCAACAGCCACAGGACTGGACTGCGCTGGGATGAGTGAGGGCTGTTTGTCTGCCCCTGCTAGATATAAAGAGCAGTGCCATGGAGAGGCGCTTCTCTGCCCAATCAGCAAGGGGCAGGGGAGAACTCAGGCATCTGGGTCTCTTTTGCCCACCAGATGCTGAACATCTGGGTTTTACCCCCATGTCAGGAAGGACAGCCTGAGAGAGCCAGGACACTTGGGCTCTCCCCACAACTCTGGAAGGGGGAAAGGGGCTAGAAGCAGGGGAGACTGGGAGTCCAGATGCCCAGGTTCTCTCCAGGTACCAGAAGGGACTGAGGAAGCCAGAAGGAAAGGATACTGGGAACCTGGGTTCTGAGGGTGTGCTCACAGACACCAGATGCCCAGGTTCCCCAGCACTCACCTGCTGAGCCAGCTCCCGGGTGGGGGCCAGTACCAGGGCCTGGGTGGCTTTCAGGTCCAGCTCAACCTGCTGCAGGATGGAGATGGCAAAGGTGGCGGTCTTCCCAGTGCCAGACTGGGCTTGGGCGATAACATCATAACCTAGGGAAGGGGCAGGAGGGAGGCATCAGCACCCAGGCTCCCACTCTGCTCAGCCGGGCCCCACCCTTGAAGTGGCATCGCTGTGCTCAGCTATAACCCACCCTAGAGCTAGCTGCATCTGAATGGTGTTATTTGTGGTCCTGATCCACCCCAGAACTGGTTGCATCTCAATGCTGTTATTTAAGGCCTTGATCCACCTCGGGGCTCTCTGCTCTACTCAGCAATGACTCACCCCAGATGCATCTCAGAGCCAAAACAAAGACCCCCGACCCCACCCCCGGTTACACAGCCACACTCCACCCCAGTGCCTCCTTCACCGCCCCAGGCACCACCCTGGCATGAGGTAGGACAGCCTTGTGCCCCCAGCATGAACCAGTCTAACAGCCACAGCCTACGGCACTGCGCTGGGATGAATGAAGGCGTAGTTTTCTCTGCCCCTGCTGGATATAAGAGGTCCCACCATGGAGCGGTGTCTCTCTGCCCAGCAAGCAGGGGGGAACGGGGAAAGAACTGAGGCACAGGGAGGTGGTGGTGGTGGGGAAGGAACTGAGGCACAGGGAGGTGGGGGGGCAGATGGAGACAGCCATACCCTTGATACAAGGAAGAATAGCTCGCTGCTGAATGGCAGAGGGCTTCTCAAAGCCATAAGCGTAGATCCCCCGCAGCAGGGACTCCGACAGGTTCATGTCATCAAAGCTATCGACCACTTCATTCCAGTTGCTCTGGGGGGCAGATGGGAAAGGATTAAAAGGTCAGCCTCTCTAGCACCCCCCCATGCTCTATGGTAGCTGGCTACCTGGGGAGGGCAGGGGGGAAAGGGCTCCAGGGGGGTGCAGGCAAGGTTGAGCTGATCATGGAGTATGCAGCTATTGGAGCCTTATTTGGGGTACATTCTAGGTGGAATAGATCAGAGTGTGGGACTAAGGGACCCCCATGTCAAGGTGCAGGTTGACTGGAGCAGACCATAGAGCGTGGTAGGGCTAAAGAAGCCCTATAGGAAGACAACCAGAGTGGAGACCTAATGGTACCCCATGTGGTGATGCTCTTCCCCCTAGCGCTGCCCTCTATGTTCAACCAGCTCCCAGACTGCTGCGCTCCCCCACCCTTCATGAGGGCCCTCTAGCTCCATCTTCCATTGCTATGGTATCTGGTTAGCCATAGAGTGCTGGACTAGAGGCCCAATATGTTTGGGGTACAAGCAACACTTCATTCTAGCCTCTGCTCCTCTATGGTCAGCCAGCTAGCTACCAGCCTGCACCCCTCAGGGGGTCTCCTCTAGCCCTGTGCTCAGCCAGCTACCACAGAACACAGGACTAGAGGGACCTCCTCACCCAGTACAGGTGACCCACTTCCCTCTGGCCCTCCACTCTATAGTAGCTGGCTGACCATACAGCCCAGGGCTAGAACATCCCTCCTCCCTACCTCCCCAACCAGAGTAGGAGCTGCAGGCTACACTCTTTCCTCTAGCCCCCTACTCCATCAGCCAACTCCCAGCCTGCTCCCCTACAAGAAACTCCTGTAGCCCTGCATTCTATGGTGGTTGACTGGCTAGAGTGCAAGGCTAAAGGTACTCCCACCAGAGAGCAGAATACACTCTTCCCTCTCTCTATTTAACTCTGGTCAATCACCTCCTAACTCATACAGTAGAATCTTTACAGCCTGCTCTAGATGGGGGAAGAAAGCTACCCTGTCTTTTAGCCCCTGGACTCTACAGTCAACAAGATCCCAGCCAGCACCAATAGATGGGCCAACCTAGCTCCAACACTTTATGGTAACTACTTGACTACAGAATATGAGACTAGAGACACCCCATATTGCGGAGTGGCTATACCCTTTTCTCAAGCCCCAGACTCTATGGTCAGCCAGCTTCCAGCTCAAGATCACTCAGGCTGCACCCAACTACAGAGTATGGTCTCAGAAGATCTCCAAATGGATATGCTCTTTCCTGCAGTCTTGCTCTCTATGATCAGGCAGCCTCACACTCCAGAAGCTGGACAACAAAGGACTGCTTGTTAGCAAGGGGGCAGGGCTGGAGGACCATCACTTGCTTCTACCCATGTCCCACCCCAAGGACACCCCCCTGGACTTGCTACCCCCTCACCTCAATGATGCCATCTGGGTCCATTCCCTCAGGGCCATTGTCTCTGGATCTGGGGGGAAGGGGGGGGGGAGAGAAAGGAGACACTGAGACCCACAGCCCCCAAATACCACCCTTAGCTCCCCACCACCCAGAGCCTTACAACCCACCTCCCCATAAACACCCTTCAATCCCTACTCCCTAGCCCCCTCTCATTCTTATCCTAGTCCTAGGACAACCATTCCCCACAGCTCCCTTGGCCCCATCCTTTGCAACATCCCACATATGCCCTCATTTTGAACCCCCCCACCTTTTCTCTCTCTCCACTTCGCTTTCAGGCTGGGGACTCAACTCCCACCCCCTTGGTCAGTCTTAGCCATGGGATGCCCCACTCCCAGCTCCTACCACCAGGGAACGGGGGATGCAAGCAACCTTCAGCTGTCCAACTTCTCCTGTAGCATCTCAGTGCCCCCACCTTTTGCACTAAGTGGAGGGGTGCAGTATGAGACCCCCTAAAATTATACTCCAAGGGCTATATTCCTACCCACTACCCACTCAGCCCCCACAAAGCTACACAACCCTCCCCAAGATATCAAGACCCCACAAGGTAGGAACCCCCCCCCCCCTCCTCACCCCACCACAAAAGCCATATCAGGACCCTACTACCCCCTTTTAACCACCCCCCATACCATCTAGTGTTATGCCAGGACATGAAACCCGAGAAGTGGCTGCATCTTGGCACTAAATGCCACCCCCAACCCACCCCTGCCAGATCCTCTCCCCAGGCCCAACAACTACCGAGGGCTAGTCAGACTGGAAGTGGTTTCCTCTGACCCGGAAATGAACCCTAGCCCTTTCTTCACACACCGGAAGGGCCTCCCAGCGCCTGGGCCTAGCCGGGCCTGCCTCTCCACGTGTTCAGGCCTGGGGCCCCTTCCCGGAAGTCCCGCCCACGCCGCTACCGTATTGGCTGGAGGGGAGGGAACGGAAGGGAAGGGCCGGGGTGACGTCAGCGCGCCGCGTGCCGCGCGGCAAGACAATGGGGCGCGCGGCGGGGGCGGGGGCATGGTCTCGCCTAACGGCAATTAGGACGCATCCATTTCACATCCACGCGGGGGAATAGTATCGTTCAGTAAAAGTGGGGACCAGATCAAACCAACCCTGACGAAATTGTGTCACCCCCGGGGGATAAAGTGGTTCCGCCCGCTTCTTCCTGCGCAAGTCTTTTTCACTCAAGTACCCCCTTCGCCTCCATAGGGGGCTCGATGGTTCCGCCCGATGTGGGGAAATCGTTCCACCCACCTGCCACTCCCCCCATCCGCAAAAATGGTTGCTTCCAAGGAAGTGCGCAGTGAGGGGGGGAAACTAGGCCGCGAGCATTGCGTCATAGAGACCGGAGGGGGGGGTGTGGAGAAAAGAATTAAAGAGTCTAAATCCATCCGTCCCGGGAAACGAAAATCAAAAACAAATTATTTGAAGGGATAGAATCGACCACCGGACCAGGCCTCGCCCTCCTCTTCGGGCCGACTGGGCTCGCCCACACCGCGCCAGCATGGTTCCGTCCATGATGGGGGTGCCTAATCATCCGCAGTGGTACAGCCCGGGTGGGAATCCGGTATCTCCCCTTATTGGGACAATATGGGCTTGCCCATAACACGGGGGGAGATGATTTGATGGCCCTCCGCTGAGTATTACAACCTCTTTATTAGAGAAGATGAGATCGCCCATTTAATTTGGGGGCAATGGAATACCCGCCTCCCCGATTGGAAAAAAATAGACTCGTCCACAATAAGAGTGGGATGGTTTACGCCCCAGAATCGAGTCTCTCTTCCCATTAGAAATAAGTTGGCTTTCCCATAACACGGGGAGAAAAATAGTACGGCCCTGGTGGGGAAATATATCCCCCCCCCCCTTTTCACTGAGAATAGGCTCCCCTACCCTGCAATTCGAGCAATGGAATTCTCGCCCACAAGGGGGGGGGGGCCGACAAAAAGGTAATGGAATCTCCCCCTTCTATTAAAATGGATGCGTCCAAAACGCTTCTAAAGGAATAGACTCGCCCATAAAAGAGAAAAACAATGCAGCAAAAAAAGATAAAGGGCGGGATCGAACTCGGCCACCAAAGAAGACACGAGAAGCAGCAAAGAAATGGGTTATTTCACCGCCCCCCAATCCACCGACAGTCGTACGGCCGGGAGGAGTACTCACCGGCTCTCCTGACTCGCAGACATCCTGGGCAGCGTCGGCACCCCGCCTGCAGCTCCGCGGCTTATATAACCACTCCTCGGCCCGCCCCCACTGCGAGTTCATTGGCCGGGCCGAGCGCTCGCCATTGGCCAGACCGTGCCGCCCCGCGCCCATTGGCTGACCACCTACACCGGGCCGGCGCGTGAATTCACGCCTCTCACTCCCCTTTCCTTCTAAGGCCGCGGGGATTGGCCGATATATGCGCTCGTCAGCCCGCCGGGCAGCCAACGGGGGGAGGCGGGGCGGGTGCGGAAGCTGGACTGCACGTGGGAAGGGGGGGGGGACACAAACGGCTGGGTTCTTGTGGGGGCTAGGGAGTTGGGGGCCGGGGTTCTTCAGGAAGAGTGATCGCTAGGAATTCTGGGCGCCCAGACGCCTGCGTTCTCGGGGCGGAGCAAGGGATGCTGGGAGCCGGACGCCTGGGTTTTTTTTGGCGGGGCTGCTGCGACACTCAGGCTATTAAGAGGGGTCTGAGAAGTGGGAAGCCCTAAACCCCTGGGTCCTCTGCAGGCCGTGCTGAGGGGGCAGAAGGGTGGTCACACTGATCCAGGCCCTGCGGAGCTGAGGCAGCCGCAGCTGGGGGTGGGGGTGGAAACCCAGTTGCCTGAAGCAGGGACACCTGTTCTTCAGGAGGGGAGTGGGGCCTGGTGGGTGCGGGCAGGGGGCTGGCACAGATAGTTTTGAAGGGGGTGTGTTGCAAGCCAACGCACTTGGATTCTTCCTCCTCTGCAGGGTAGTAGGAGCTGGTGCTTAGCAGCAAGGATGGCTTGGTCATCTGCCTTCTCCTGCCAGTCAGCAGGGCCCAGGTTGAGCATCAGCTGCCAATTCAAGGAACTGCATCCACAGATGCATCACAAGCAGGCCCAGGGAGGTGATCCTCCCCCTCTATGCGACACTGGTCAGGCTGCAGCTGGAGTACTGCATCCAGTTCTGGGCACCACACTTCAAGACTGATGTGGGTAGCATTGAGAGGGTTCAAAGGTGCACTTGCATGATCAGGGAGCAGCACGACAAGCCCTATAAGGAAAGATTAGAGGGCCTGAACCTGTTCAGCCTCCACAAGGC
>JAGPOW010000356.1:32257-71972 GCA_030014935.1 Caiman crocodilus | reverse complement strand
AAATTCACCAGGAGGGATCAGCGGGGAATAGGAGATGCCCTGTTCCCCCGAGCACCGCATGGGGTAACTAGGAATAATGGCCACAAGTTAATAGAGAGCAGGTTCAGGTTAGATATCAGGAGGCATTACTTCACAGTTAGGGTGGCTAGGACCTGGAACCAAATTCCAGGGGAAGTGGTGCTTGCTCCCACCTTTGGGGGTCTTTAAGAGGCTGGATAGACACCTGACTGAGGTCATACGACCCCAGCATCCGTTCCTGCCCAAAGCAGGTCCCTTCTGACCCTAGCTACTACGATACTATGAAACCCAGCCCTGGGTCCCTCTCAATTGTACCTAGTACCCTCAGCCCAGCCCAGGCCCAGGCCCACCTGTACACACACAAGCACACACAGGCACAAGCTCCAAGGACTGAAATTTATTCCCACCAATGCCCATCAACATAACATAGATGCATCCAGCTCTGAGGTGCAGCCTAGCAGCACGTAATACACATGCACCAAGTGATAGGCTGCAGTACAGCGCCACATAACACAGGTATGCCCAGCTGTGCACGCAGAGGTGCCCAACATAATTGAAGGCACCCCAGGCCACATCTTTGACATACTCAACTGCTACTACTTCTGTTAGTGCACCCTGGCTCTGACTTTGTCCTCTGCAGCACCGGGCACCATATACTGATGATCCCCATGCATGTCGTCTGATGGCTTCTGCCCTTGCCCTCGGAGCCTGGGGCTGTCCTGGCACTGATCATACCCTTTCCATACTGAGAATGTTGCCCCCCTGGTCCTGCCCCCTTGCTAATGAGTCCCTCCCCCAACATGGCAGCCCCAAGTTCATCAAGATGCTGATACTTCAATGACCAGCTCTACTGCATCTTCCACAAACTGGTGACTGGCTGGTTGGTGAGGACCGGCTGCCCTGGGGTGGGAGGCAGGACCAGAAACAGAGGGTCTGGAGGTAGAATGGGCAGGGGTAGGGCTTAAAGCTGAGAAGCGATTGAGACTAACCCAGGCTTTTAGGTTCTCTCACCTAGGGGTGTTTTTTTAAAGATGCAATGAACCTTCCACTTTTTCTTCTTGCTCCTGTTTTTGGGGGGAGGGGGTCAATGAGGGGCCTCACCTGGAGGTAGGTGCTGCACCCCCCTCCCAGGCAGGGAGGGGACCCAGGCCTACCTGAAGCAATAGAACCTGATAGCCATGGAGAGCAAGAGAACAACGCAAAGTCGTACAAACCAGATGGCATGAAGGAAGCCTGGCGGGACAGGAGGTGAGTGATAATGAAGCACCTGGGGGTCAGAGGTCAAGGCTAGGGTCAGGGGTGCCTAGCAGGTCCATGAAGGGATAGTTGAGTCACATGTGACATCAGAGGTCACAAAAGAATTGCTCTGGGGTCAGAACCACATAGGTGGGCAAGAAGAGTGGTAGGGTAGGTAATTAACACATCAAGAAAGAGGGTGTTAGAAATCAAAGAGGGAAATTAGATACCTCATAATGGTTCACCGGCTCATGGGGGGTGAGGGGTAAGGGGCTGTGGGTCAGGAGTGAGGGGCAGTGGCAGGGCTGGGGTTCTCACTCTAGCCAGTCTCCTGTTGCCATAGCTGCACTGGCAACGAGCTCTTGCATAGGTCACAAATGCATGACACGGTAGCTTGGGGTCATTATCCAAGAGAGCACAGCGATCCTAGACCCAGTCTCTAGTGGGGAGGAAGGGGTTCACAGCTGCCAGGGTTCCCCTCAGTACCTTTCCACCCAGCCCCACTCACCTCTAGTAATCACAGGGGGGCAGGGGGCAAAGGGCTCACATGGCCCCAGTGCATTGATGGTGCCTAGGTGTGGGGGCACAGGAGCCTGGAACTGCAACTTGGGCAGCAGCTGCGATGCAAACTTGTTTCTTGGGAGTCCATCAAAATTTGCAGAGGCCCTTAACTGCACCCAGTACATGTTGGGGAATACAAGGTGGAGACCAGGGTGAGCAGGATCTGCTACTGGGCAGCAGAGCCAAGCTGAGCAGAACAGGCTGTGGTGTGATGGGCATCAAACAACACGGTGAAGCCAGTGGGGGTCAGAATCAGGATCTGGCCCCTCCACTGCATGATGCTCAGCTTGTCCCAGTGCACCAAGGGCAGGGCTGCTAGGATTTTATTCACCTGCAGGACAGAGGGTGGAAGATCCCTCTTGGTGAAGAGCAGTCTGCTTCAGCATTAAACATGAACAGAAACACTCCCTGTCCCACTGCAATGCCTACCCACCCATGCAGACAGGGCTAACTCCAGATTTTCTCTCCCTGTCACCTACCACTGCTGCAGCCAAGCACAAAGATGCGCAGCTCTTCCACCTGGGTCATGCAGCACTTCCTGTGCCTGTTTCCCCTGGACACACAGAGCAGGGGCAGCCTGGACAGGAGCCCCTCTCCAGCCTGGGCCAGTGTAAGCCCCTGCCCCAACCACAGTGCCAAAGGTGTTAAGATGTCGATAACCTGCCACTGTACAGCAAGATGGAAACCTGGTGGGGGGAGCACAGCAGTGAGGAGGGTCCTGAAGAAGCCAGCTCTGGGGGCCAGGCTGGGTGCAACAGGCCTGGATGTGCCCAGTTTTGGGGGCAGGGCTAGGTAGAAGGGTGGGTGGGTGAGGATGCAGCCACTCCTCGCCCCAGCTAATTGGCTCGCGCAGCAGCCGGGCTAGGAGGGGACACTTGGCAGAGGGCTGAGGCCCAGCAGGCACTAGGCAGGGGGCCCGGAACAGAGTCCGTGGCACGTGGAGGACCCAGAGGCCGGGGGGAGGTCTTGGCCGTGACCGTGTGCACGGCGCGGGCAGGAAGAACCGTGCCGGACGGCGGCGACCCCAGAGGCCCCCAGCAGCTCCCGCCGTTTTATTCAGAAAAGCGGGATCAGGTCGAGGCCAGCAACATTGTCTACCCCAAACGAGGAATGGTACGTTCCGTTCCCTCTACTCGAAAGAGAATGGACTCGCCCCCCCCCCCCCGCGGATGCCCGAAAGTCAGTCGTAGCTGGCAGAGCGAGTACGCGCTGCCCTTACAGGCGAAAAATGGAACCTTCCACCCCCCCCCCCCCGATGGTACTTCCAGGCCATGAGGTGCCGCTTACCCGCTCCTCTACAGCTCCGCCGACACAGCCTGGCCTGCGAGCCGCCCCAGGCGCTTACTGGCTAGCCACTCGTGATGTTGCAGCCTCTCCCCCTCCCTTCCGCTTCTGGACCCGCGCGCGCGCGGATTGGACGGCAGGCGCGCTCGTCACACCTGGCCAGGCGCGGAACTGGGACGCACGTGGGCGGCAGAGACGTCTGCAGGAGACCCACGTGGGAGGGGCGCCCGGGTCTCCGCCCCCGCGGATACAGACACACACACACATACACACGGGCTCCAAAGAGCGAAAAGTTTATTCCCGCCGACGCCCGTCGAGATATAAAAAACACCCCCCCAAACAAACAAAAAAAATCAAAACAAAAAAAAAACTATTAATCCACGCCCTCCTCCTTCCTCCAGTGGCGGCCCAGTGTCCGACCCCTTAGTCCCGCCCCCCGTCCCGGTACCCCTCCCCAAAAAACATCCCCTCCCTTTGGAAACAAAAAAATGCACCGAACACAATGGACCAATTGGAGGAGGGAATGAAGGAGGGGATCGCGTCACACTCAAAACCTTCCCCTGCCCCTGTGCTGGCAACACAAGTTTCCCTCTCGTTTTGGTTCCTATCCCCATCCCCAAACTGGGGGATTATATTTAGTGTGGGGGAGGGGGTATGTTTCCACCTTCATACCCCCAGCACCCCAGACCCAGAAAAATGCACCGTGGGTTTAAATAAGGAGGGGGGGCAAAAAAAAAAAAAAAAAAAAATTGAACACAGAAAGGAGTAAAAAAAAGAGAGAAATCCCCCCAGAGTCTGGATTTTTTTAAAGGGGCAGGTAGGGGGAGACAGTGCCCCCCCCTTTGCCAGGGTAGAGTGGGGGGGCTTACAGGCTCCACCCCTCCACAAGGCTCCACCCACCACCTGTGAGGGTGGGGGAAATGGAGATGGGGGAGCATCTCACACGGTGAGTTTGCAGTGACACAGCTCCTTGTACATCTGCCGGCGGAGCTTGGGCATGTCCTGCTGGGTGAAGGAGAAGGGCAGCCCCAAAGCCAAGAACTTGCAGTACTGTAGGGGGAGGGAAAGGATTAAAATTTGGAGGGGGCAGACAGCTGGGTTCCCCCCACCACCCAAAAGGTACAAGGAGTATGGAAATTGTCAGATCTTTGAGGATATGGAAGCAAACACCTGGGTCCCCCCCATCTATGAAGGGTGGGTGGAAGGCCTTAGATCTTTTCCGGGGGTGGGAAATAACTGGACACCTGGGTGTCTACCCCAGCAATGAGAGGAGTGTGGCAGATCTCAGATCTTGGGGTGAGGGAGATCAGCTTGGGGGAAGGGGAATAAGAGCCCCAGGGGATGATGGGAGATGATGTCCACTCCCATGGGGAAGTGGAGGGAGTCCCCAGAAGTGGGCGCAGCTCATCTCACCTGCAGGACAAAGGCGCCACAGTCACTGTCGTTGTTCTGCCGGGCGACGTTCTGGGGGCAGGGGGGAAAAAGGGAGTGAAGAGGACAAAGGGGTCTAGGCCTCAACCCCCTCCCACTCTCACTCCTCAGCCCCCCCCATCCCTTGCCAGAGAACCCAGGGGTCTGAGCTCCCCCCTGCAGTCCTCCAACACCCTTCCCAGAAAACCCAGGTGTCTAGGGCTTCTGGCCTCCCCTAGCAAACTCAGGCCTCCAGGCTCCTAGCACCCCTCACTCTCACCCTGCAGCCCCTCCTAGGAGGACCCAAGCATCCAGGCTCCCAGCCCCCAGTTCCCCATTGTCACCCCCCCAACCCCTCCCACCGTAGAGAAGCCAGGCATCTGAGCTCACCATCTTAAAGGAGCCCCGCCAGCCATCCCGGAAATCGGGCCGGTCCTTCTTGTCAGCCTCTGCTTGGAGATACCTGCAGATGTGCTGGAGGATGGAACGGGAGCACACGAAGGCAATTAACAGTGTCTCCAACCACTGCCCTCCCACTGCTATCCCAGCCAGGATGGGACTCAGGATCCTCAGGGCTGGAAACCCCCCTCCCCATTCAGGATTGGGATTCCTGACTCTGCCCACACCCCCCTTCCCAGGATCAGGATCCGGGCCTGGGTACCTTGGGACAACGGCGGTTGAGTGTGCGCTGGGAGTCAAAGTAGGTGATGTGCCGGCCTCGCACGTCCACAGCTACCAGTGACCAGTGCACCTCCAGGTGGATCGGGACCAGCAGCAGTTCCTTCTGGAAGATGTCCACCTGCAGGAGGCAGCACCACAGTTGTCAGCTCTGCCCTGCCCTCCCCTGCCACCCCCCCACCCCAGTCATATTTTGTAGCTTTGCCACCAGCTATCTAGAATGTAGCTGCTTCTGGGGTGTAGTTGGGTAGTATAGAAGAGTGCAGGGTAGAAGTGGGGTGCTGGATTGGACCCCTGCCCTGATCTCTATGCCATGAGAACCCATGTATCTGGGCTCCCAGCACCTCCTTGCTTCAATGCTCCACCCCAGCCTACTGCCCAGAGAACACAGGTGTCCAGGCTCCCAGCTCTCATCCCCACAGCCCCTGCCTTCCCAGAGAAGCTAGGAATCTGGACTCAGTCCCCCCTACTCTCACCCCTCAAGCCCCTTCCCCAACACAAAGCAGCAGCCAAGCATCTGGGATCCTGGCTGCCCCCCTCCAACCCTGCCACACTCACATTTTTGGTCCAGCGCTTCACCCCCTCGTACCCCTTGGTTCGTAGCTTATCATAGAAAAAACTGTTGAAAAAGTGAACCTGGGGGGAAGGGGAGGGGTGTGTGAATCCAGGTGTCCAGGCTCTCAGCCTGCCTTACTCCCAGTCCCCAGCCCCACTCCCCTCCCAGGGAAATATAGGTATCCAGACTTATCTCCCCCCCCTCCCCCCCCCCCACACGCGCGCGCACGACAACCCAAGTGTTCCAGCTCCGACTTATTTTAACACACCAGGTCCCCATCCAGGATGAAACCCAGGCATCCAGGCCCCCTGCAGCAGGGACAGAACCCAGGTGTCCGGGGTCTCAGCTCCCCTTTCTCAGGCCCTAGCCCTCACTCCTCTCCCAGAGAACCCAGGCTTCCTGGCACCCCCAGCCCTACCTGGTCCCACCCCCAGTTCTCCCCTTCCCAGAGAACCCAGGTGTCCAGGGTGCTCCCCAGGACCCAACCCAGGAGAGAACCCAGGCATCTGGGCTGCCTCCCCCTCCCAGCTCCTGGCCAACCACTAACCTTGTCTGGCACTGTATCCATAACGAGGTCTCCATACATATTCATGACCTGGGGAGAGGGGCATCCATTGCAGGGGGGGGCTCAACTCCCATCTAGCCCCTCCAGCCCTGCAAACTGCACCCTACCTCCCTTGACTCTTAATACCTCACCAGCCCCACACACTACCCCCACCTGCCCCTTAATACTCCCCAGCAGCACCTCCCAGCCCCACAAACTGCCCCCTCTCCCTCACCTGCACCTTAATTGCTGCCCCCATTCCCGCCCCTGCCCAGGCACCTGGTCATTGAGCCAGTTGGGGCCATAGAGGGTCTGCAGGTCATCCATGGTGAGCACGTGGCGCTTGTAGGTGACACGGAAGCCACGCAGCATGGCGTTGCCTGGCATGCGCTGGTAAGACTGCATCAGCTGCTGCACCATGCCCTTCCTGCAGGGGGCGCCATGTGAGGGGGCAGCCGGGAACCCAGGTGTCTGGGCTCCGGTCTCCGCCAAGGCCCCAAGACCACCACCCTCAACAAAGAGAAGACCCAGGTTACCCAGGCTTCCAGCCCCTCCCCCCCACCTCTATCTTCCAGCCCCCCAGAAAAGCTACACTTGGGCTCCCAGCCCCTCCTGCTCTCACCCCCTTAGCGCCCCCGCCCCGCCCTGCCCTGCCCCGCCCCGCCTCAAGGACCCAGGCGGTACCGCTGGGGCGTGGAGAACTCCTGCTGGAAGATGTCCTCTAGCTTCTCCACCACCTCATCTGAGCTGACAGGGATGAGGCTGCCATAGGCCTGCAGGAACTCATCCAGGATGCCTGTGGGACAGGGAAGGGGGGTGAACCTGGAGACACCTGCTCCCACCTCTGGGGAAACAGGGACCCCCTCACCATGGCCCCAAAAGCAGCTGGCTCTAGGGTGGATCACAGCTGCATATAAACAAACATTTTTTACTTGGTGTGGGGATGTAGCCAGCTCTGGGGTGGATCACAGCTGAGTGTAACAGGAGACTCACCGCAGAGATGCAATCAGTTCTGGGGCATCTCAGGGCTGCATATAACAGGGACCCCTCACCTAAGCCTGAAAAGCAGCCAGTTCTGAGGTGGGGTCAGTTGGGTATAAAAGGACCTG
Source organism: Caiman crocodilus (assembly GCA_030014935.1). NCBI lineage: Eukaryota > Metazoa > Chordata > Crocodylia > Alligatoridae > Caiman > Caiman crocodilus. Next base: position 64,576 of record JAGPOW010000356.1, on the reverse strand, counting down.
GCACTAAAATGTAGCCAGCTCTGGAGTGGGGCATATAACAAGGACCCCTTGTTTGGTATAGAGATGCAACCAGTTCTGGAATAGATCACGGCTGCATATAACAAGTACCCCTCATGCACTGCAAAGATGCAGCCAGTTCTGGGGTGGCACTTCAGAGAATATAACAAGAACCCCCTGCCTGGTACTGAAATACAGCCAGCTCTGGGGTGGGGCACAGATGCATAACATGGACTGCTCACCTAAGCCTGAAAAGCAGCGAACTCTGGGGTGAGGGCAGCTGTGTATAATAGGACGTGGCACCAAGATGCAACCTGCTCTGAGGTTAATCCCAGCTGAGTATAACAGGGGACCTGGGGCTGAGGTGCACCAGGGTTGCACATAACAGGGACTTCCCAGAGACGTAAGTAGCCCTGGGGTGGAGCAGAGCTGCATAACAGGGACTCAGTGCTGAAAGGCAGCCAGCTCTGGGGTGGGTCCTGCTTGCATTAACACCCTCAAAACTCCTACTGACACCCCAAACCCCCTGTGCCCTCTTACTCTGGACGCAGGTGACGTGTTCCTCACGAAGGGGGCTGTGCTGGGGGGCGCGGTCAGCGGGGGGAGAGGCACGGGTGGGCAAGGGGCCAGTGGTGTCAGGGGGGGCCCCAAACAGCTCCTCGGCCCCGATGCTGCACACGTTGGAGATGAGGATGCTGGCCGGGGGTGCAGGGGGGCCCGGTTCCGGCCTTGGTGCTGCAAAGCCATTCGGGAGGGCGCCCAGCAGGCCTGCAGGGGGGGGGGCAGCTGGGACCCCCAGGTGCCCCCCCAGACCTCCTGCCCCATCTCCCAGCAGCCCCTGGACGCTTCTGCCCCCCAGAGACCTCACCAACCATATCCCTCAGATCCTCTACCCGCTGCAGAGCCTAGGAGAGCCTCTGCCCCATCCACTTACCCCAGACTGCCCCTACCTACCCCCCAGTGACCCCTACCCTCCTCCAAACACCCTAGATTGGCCCTAGATGCCCTCCCCCCCAGAAAAGCCCCCACTTACCCCCACACACACCCTCAGGCAGCCCCCACTTGCCCCTTCCCATGCGCCTACTTCCCCTTACAAGCCCACAGATAGCCCCTCTCCCCCCATATATACCCAACAGCCCCCATCCCCCCAATCCCCAACCCCACAGGTACCTGAATCCCCATCCAGCATTGGCTCGGGCTCCTGACTTCCCCCAGGCGAGCGGTCAAGCGGAGGGATCCCAGCAGCAGCATCCTCCTCAGTAGGGGACTCGAAGCTGACCCGGCGTAGCTCAGCATAGCAGGGGGGGGCCCCGGTGTCCCCGTCTTCACCCACCAATGCCCCCAGCAGGGGCAGCGTTGCATAGGCCCCCCCAGCTGGGCGGGGCTTGGAGCAGGGCGGATCCTCCACACCAGGGTCCTCCTCAGCCTGCGACCCCGGGGACAGGGAGAGGGAGGATCGGGCCCGCTTGGTACCCCCTGCCCGTCGCCGTCCACGCCCAGGCAGCTTGCCCCAGAGGCGCCAGTGGAAGGCCAATGAAGGACTCTTTGAGTAAAGGAGCATGCCCAAGGCTCGCAGACCCCTCCATCGCCGGCGTGGGGGCAGCCCCCTCCGGCGGGCAGGCGGGGGCCGGCCCCGAGGGGAGAAGGGCCAGGCGGGCGCTGGCGGGTGGGACACACACAGGCCCCACCGCGCATCTTCGAAGCCGGGAGGCTGCTGCTGAGTGTAGGGCAGGCGGCGCCCGGCCTCGAAGCACCCGCCATGCTTGGGGGGCTGCCAGGTCATGCCACTGGGGGGCGCCGGGGGGTCCCCGAAGCCGGGTGGGGGCCCCCAGAACTTCTTGGTCTGGAGGGGAGATTCCTTCATGGCTCCGGGGTGGCTGCAGACGGGGGGAGAGGGGAAGGGGTTAGGGTGGAGGAGTCTGGAGACACCCCTCAAATCTAGACCCTAATCTACCCAAAACCTGGACCTTCCCACCCTCGACCTACCTTGGTAGGTCTCTAGACACCCCAAACCTATGTATGTTGTCCCCCTAAAGTCTAGTCCTCCCAAATATGGACCCTGCAAATATACACCCCCAAAAAACCACTGGTGTAATACCCCCCAAAAATAGATCCCACAGATAAACACCCCCACATGCAGAGCCCCCAGGAGTCCCCTATAGACCACCCCTAAAGCCTCTGACATAGACTGCCCAAGAGCAAACCCCCAAGAAACCCCCCAAATATAGACCCCTCATCTGTCCCACCCTATCTAGCCCTCGCAAGCCCACAACTGGTTCCCTTGAAATCAAGCCCCCCTCAAAGGTCTCCATTTCACCACCCCCAAAGTCAGACCCCTCCCATGTGCCAACCCTCACTCGACCGCCACAAAGGCTAAAGCTTGTCTACACCCCAGACCTGGGACTGGAGCCAAGATGCCCCCAGTCCAGATCCCAAAGAAACAAGCACCCCCCCAGTCTAGACACCCCAGTCCACCCCACTGCCCAGGCTGGTGGCTGGTCTCCGATTCACCTCCTGCCTCATTTTATCCCCTGCAGTAGCACTCTGATACCAAACCTCCCACCCTTCTGCCTCAGTTTACCCCTCTCCTTCCCACATCTGCTTCCCCCAATCTGGCCATCATGGTGCCTAGGGGGCGGTTGGGTGAGGGGACAGGGGGCAGAAAGGCCCCCAGAGCCAAGACGGGAAGGGAGTGGGACATAACCCATTCGGGATGAGGGCCTGGGGGAGCCGAGAGCTGGGGGAAGGGGGCCCCTGGGAGGGGCCTAAAGCCAGGGGGGCTGGAGCCAGGGGGGCGGGACCCTGAGGGGAGGGGAGGAGCGGACACGAGTGGGACCCCTGCACACAGGAGCGGACCCAAGTGGGAACACCCGGCTAAGGGGGCCGCGCGCACTCACCCCCGTGGGGCGGGGGTGGGGGCCTCGCTCGGGCTCCCTGTACCGCCGCCGCCGCCTCCCAGGAGCCGGCGCCGCCCGATGGCGTCATCAGCCGGCGCCCCGGGATGACGCGGCGGGGGAAGGGGGGGCAGCAGAGCCCCGCCCCCCGGCGCACGAGGGCGTTCGCGTCATCGTGTCACCTCCTCCACCGTACGTTCTGCGTCACCGCGTCTGAGCGCATCCTCCCGGGCTGTGCGTTGTGTCACTGCGCCCCACCCTCCTCAGCATAGGGCACAGAGACGTTTCTTCTTAGTCGTTTTGCGTCATTGCCAGCCCTGTTTCGTCAGGCTAGAGGGGGCGGAGCCAAACTGAGGTGGGGAGCGCTGTGGGACCACCTGGAAGGTAGACCCAACGAGGGTCTCAGAGAATCATGGGAGATGATCCTAGAGGCTCATGGGACAGAGACACCAAATGCCTGAGGATCATCCAATACTTGTCCCAGGGGAGCATAGGAGCTAGATGTTGCATGCCTCAGAGGACCATGGGATACAGATATGCCCCAAAGCATCATGGGATGCAGAGACTCCAAGTACCCCAGAGCATTGTGGGATATGGAGATGCCAAGTGCCCCAAAGGATCATGGGATATTATAATGCTGTGCTCCCTGGAGGCACATAGGAGATGGATGTTGCATTTCCCAGAGGATCATGGGATATGGACATGCCCTGTGCCATTAAGGATCAAGATATATGGATCATGGGATATGGAGATGCTACATACCCCAGGGCATCATAGGCTATAAAGATATAAGGTGCCCCAGAGCATCATGGGATGTGGAACTGCTCCATGCCCCAAAGCCACCTGGGCCTGAAACAGGGGTAAGAGTCCTGCAGCCTCATGGGATATGGAAAAATGGAAAGCCCCCTTCCAGAGAGGATAAGGGAAATGGGTTGACCCTGCAAAAGATCATGCAAAATGTGCCTGCCCCAGGGCAACGTGGCCCCCACCCCCCACAATGAAGAACGGACACATGTCCCTCGTGACATCAGTTTATTCCATGCGATGATATGGAGGAGGGCTGGATGCCTCGGTCCCGCACTAGGTTGGAGGGTCCTGGATGCCTGGGTCCTGGGCAGGGGCGGGACCCACCAGGCGCTGTAGTGCTGCCCCACGCAGCCGCAGGCAGCGCCAGCCCTCAGAGCCCGTCACATCTTGCACCCCCAGCGCTGCATAGAACCTGCTGGCTGCCGTGTTCCAGTCCAGCACTGCCAGGCGCAGCTCCCCACAGCTCTGTGCCATGCCTGCCTGCCAACCGGACACCGCGGTTCTCTACTGGGTACAAGCACCCAGGCTCTCCGGTGGCGGTCAGGGTGCCCAGACCCCTGAGTTCTCTCTGGGACCCCACCCTTAGGATTAACTCCTCCTGTGCCAGCACCCACCTCTGCAATTTTACTCAGCAGCTTCTTTCCAATGCCCTTCCCTGCACAGGGAGAAGCAGGGTTAGGGTTGGGGGTGCTGGGAGACTGGACACCTCAGTTCCCTCCAGCTCCAAGAGGGCAGTGGGTCCAGGGGTGGTCAAGACACAGAGCCAGATGCTTGGGTCCTCTCACCGCGGTATTCAGGCATGACGTAGAGGTCCTCCAGGTAGAGGCTGCGGCCATGCCAGGTGCTGTAAGCCAGGTAGAACAGGCCATAGCCAATCACCACGTGCCCTGGGGGAGGAGGGGTGGAGTGAGAGCCAGATACAACCCCCCCCAGCTCCCAACCCCTATCTGCCCCCCCACACCTGAAGCCCCGCCCCCTGCACCCAAAGACCCGCCCCCAGTACCCACCGTCTGCACTGCAGTGTTGGGGGGGCACCTCGGCCACAAGGCACTGGAACCAGGGCTCAGGCCCGAACCCATCCCTGCGGAGCACTGGGAGGCAGGGTAGGTAAGTTGAGGCCGACTGAGTAGAGCCCTCCCGCCCCCGGCCCTCCCCTCCCAGTTCAGTCTAGCCCCGCCCGTCACGATTTGAGGGCGTAGCTGAAGCGAGAGGCGGGGCCAAAGCTTGGGGGCGGGGCATCACCTTCCTCGCTGATCTCCACCTGCTCCGGGAGTCGCTCAAACTCCGCCAGGTCCTGGGGCGGGGAAGAAGGCAGGGTCAGGACCCCGGACCCTGGGCTCCTCCCTCCCAACCCACCCCCGTTACCCGGATCATGCGCAGCACGTGGGCGCAGTCCTGCGGCCGCCAGGGCCGGATCTCGCACTCCATGGTCCCCGGAGCTCCCCGGTTCCTTGGGAGGACGCCGAGCACCGCCAAGCGGGAGGGACGGAGCCAAAGTGCAGCCCCGCCTCCTGCCCCAGGCGAGGTCACGTGCTCACTCACCCTCCCTCCCTTGAACTCCTCCATAGTACAGCTCCCAGCATGCAATGGGCTAGTCACCCTCCCCCCCCATTTTCTTTGCAAAACCTGGGAGCTTCCTTGCCTGCCCCTCCCCCCAGAGTCACAGGCATCCGGGCCCCCACCCCCCACTGCCGAGGACCCAGGCATGTGGGCCCCCAGCCCCCTCACCGCTGAGGACCCAGGTGGCTGTGACCCCGGCCTCCAGGTCTCCACCCCCCCCAGCTCTGCCCCCCCCAGGACAGAGGCATCTGGGTCCCCTGCTTCCCCCTCCAGGGACCCAAGTGTCCGCGTCCCCAGCCCCCCTGCTGTTCCCCGAGGACCCAGGCATAGGCTCCCACCCCCACCCTGCTCCACCCTCAGGACCCAGCTGGCTGGGCCCCCAGCCCCCCTCCCTCCCCAGAGGATCCAGGCCCCCTGTCCCTGCTCCAGACGACCCAGGCATTTGGGTCCCCTGCTTCCCTCCCGCCCCAGCCGGGACCCAGGTGTCCGTGCCCCCAGCACCCCCCAAAGGATGCAGGTGTCCCTCCCCTATCAATGAGCAGACACTGCTTGCATTTATTTTCACCCCAGTGTGGGGGTGGGGGGACGCAGGGAGCCAGACACCTGGGTTCCCTGAGGGGAGGGGGCTGAGGGTGGGAGCAGAGGGGGCCCAGATGCCTGGGTCCCATCCAGGCCCTCACTCCTGGGCCAGGCGAGTGGTAACTGACCCCTCAATGGCCCCCACATGCCAGCCATCATGTGCCATCATGTCCACGGCACCCAGGTGCTCATACAGCCCTGGTGGCACCCAGCCCCCGTGGGGCCACAGGAACCGCAGCTCGGAGCACCCATGCGCCATGGCCACCTGGGGGCACAGCAATGCCCATCACACCCAGCCCAGGCCGCCCAGCTCTGGGGTGTCAGGGATCAGTGTAACACAGCCGGATGCACCGAGCTCTGGGGTGTGTCCTGTCCAAATGTAACAGGCCTAGATGTACCCAGAACTGAGATGTGTCACGCCCAAGTGTAATGGGGCCTGGATGTGCCCAGATCTGATGTGTGTTGCAGCTGGACGTAACAGAGCTGGATGCACCCAGCTCTGGGGTGGACAGAACAAAGACACAGCCCCCCCATCCCCATCCTGGGCCGTACCTTGGCCAGTGCCTGCATCAAGCTGGTGCCAATGCCTCGTCCTGGGGAAGACGGGGATGGACTTGAGACCTCTGGTTTGATGGGGGGTGTTCTCTGGGGCCATGATGCAGCCACCTCTGGGGTGTGGCACAGCCAAGTGTAACAAAGACCCTCCTTCCTTTGCCATCACTGCCACCCCACTCCCAGAGAACCCAGGCGTCTGGGTGCTCAGCTCCGCCCATTCTCCCCACCAGGATCCCCCCCTCCTCTGTTAGAACCCAGGCATTTAGGGAAGTCCCAGCTGGGGAGGCAGCCAGTTCTGGGGTGGACCCTGGCTGAGTTTAAGAGGGACCTACAGCTGAGATGCAGTCAGCTCAGGGAGGGGTGCACAACAGATGCCTCTTCTGCCCCCCTTCCCCGCCTGGAGGACCCTGCCGAACCCTCCAACTGCCCCCCCAGTCTCCCTCTGGACCCCTCCTACCTCAGAACTGGGGCATGACATACAGGTCCTCCCCGAACAGCACCTTCCCTCCCCATGTGCAGTAGCTGAAGTAGTGGAACTGGTACCCAACCAGTGCGGGGCCTGTGGAAAGCAAGAAGTAAATGATGCGCCCACATCTGGGGTGTGTCACAACTGGGTATAACAGGCCCAAATGCACCTGGCTCTGGAGGCCAGACTCAGTGGGGGCCTGGATGCACCCAGCTTTGAAGGGGCTGGGCTGGATGTAACAATGCCTGGATACACCCAGCTCTGGAGGGACTGGGCTGGTTGTAATGATGCCCAGATGCACCCCACTCTGCAGGGCAGGGCAGGGCTGGGCTGGGTGTAACAGACCCAGATGTGCCCAGCTCTAGGGGGCCAGGCTGGGTGTAACAAGGCCCAGATGTGACCAGCTCTGGGGGGGACTCTCACCATCCTGGCACATGGGGGGGCTGCTTAGCAATGAGGATCCCAAATTTGGGTTGTGGCCTGAACCTGTCAGCCTCCAGTTCTGCAGGGGTGAAAAGGGGGGAATCAGAGTAGGTCAGGAGGGGCCTGGACACCTGGGCTCTGCCCCCACCCCACTCTCACCCCCCAAACCTCACTCCCCTCCCAGAGAACCCTGGCATCCCAGCTCCCGCCGCCCACCCCTGTGCTCACCTTCTAGGGTAGTTGCCACCTTGTCCAAGGTCTTGTGGCAGGCAGCTGCTTCTGAGAAGAGACCCCTGAGCTTGTTATGCTCAGCTGGGCCCCAGCCCAGAGACAGCCACAGCAGGCTTCCGTGGAGGGGTGGGAGTCTGGACACCTCGGTCCTCTCGCCCTCACCCGAATGAGCCGCATGAGGTCCTGGGGGCCGCAGGCTGGGATGAGGCAGCTCATGGCTCCAGTGATACCTCTGCCAGATCCCTCCCCTCCCCTCCTGTCCCTTTAAAACTTGGGGTCCCATCCCATTGGATAATCAGTGGGGTAGCCCCACCCCTGTCACACTGGAAAGGGTCAGCAGAGGGCACCAGACAGGAGAGATCCGAGTGCAAACACCAATGCAGACACCCCCTACCCTGCCCCCAGCCCAGAGAACCCAGGTGTTGGGGCAGTGGGGGTGTCCTGGGTCACTGGCTTTGCCCCCCTGCCCCAGACATGTGCGGGGTGAAGTCCAGCCTGTGGGTAACCATTAACCTGGATGCCTGGGTTCCTTGAGGTGTGGGGCAGGCTGTGGGGGCCCAGATGCCTGGGTTCTCTGGGAGGGGAGTGGGAGGGCTGGGGGTGAGAGCAGGGCATGCTGGGAGTCTGGACACCTGAGTTCTCCCCCCTAAGGCCTAGAAAGGTCAGGGCCTGACCCAGAGATGAGAACCCAGGCTTCCAGGGTCTGCTCCCCACACAAGGGACCTACCTCAACCCCCCTCAGGCCTGGTACCATGGATCCCCATTGATGGTTGCAGTGGGATCCCACCTCCGGCTGGTGCCCTCTGGTGGTTGCCCCCCTTGCCCCGGCCACAGTATGATGTCACCAGCACTCCCCCCCCCATTCTTTAAAGGGCCAGGAGCTCGGGGTGAGGCTGGGTAGAGGTGGCACTGGAGCCATGAGCTGCCTCATCCGTCCCTGCAGCACTGGGGACCTCAAGGAGGTCATGAGACTCGTATGGGTGAGGGGAGAGAACCTGGGCTCCTAGACCCCCTACTCTCACCCCCCCAGCCCTGCCTTCTTCCCAGGGAACCCAGATTCCCCCCAGACTCAGGGGACTCAGACTCAGGGGACTCAGGCATCCAGGCTCCAAAACCCCCCACCCTAGGAAATCCAGGCATCTGGGCTTCCAGCCCCCACCCCTGCTCCCCGTGGGATCCAAGCATCTCGCACCCTGCCCTCAGGGAACCCAGGTGTCTTCCCCACAGGGGACCCAGATGCACAAGCTCCACTCCCCAGGGAACCCAGGCATCCAAGCTCCCAGCCCCCCACTACGCCAAGGGACTCAGGCATCTGGGCTCCCAGTGCACCCTCCCTACCAGGGAACCCAGACATCAGGGTTCCCTGTCCACCACCCACCACCCCAGGGAACCCAGGCCTCTGGCTCCCACCCCTCTCCCAGGGGACCCAGGCATCTGGGCTCCCAAAACCCCCACCCAAGGGAACCCAGGCACCCTGGCTCCCAGGCCCCCCTGCCCTGGGACCTAGGTATCCAGGCTCAGCACTGTCCCTGCAGGAAATCCCGGGGATCTACAAGGTGCCCCCAGGGGGAGTGAAGACCAGGGAAGAGGGTGAGAGGGGGTGGGGATTGTCCCTGGGGGTGGGGCCAGAGGGACCTGCAGGAGCAGGGATCATAGGGGTGGGGCCTGTTGGGGTCGCAAAGGGGTGGGGTTTATGGGGAAGGAAGAGCAGGCCCTGGCACAGTTTATGGTGAAGAGGGAGGGACATATTGAGGAAGGGGCAGAGCTAGGGGGCTGGAAGGGGTGGGGCTTAGCCCTCCCAGCCCCACCCCCTGCTGACATCATCCCCTGCCCCTGCAGCACTGACCCAGGCCAGGTTTGGGGAGCCCCCGCTTTGTGGCCCAGTTGCCTCCAGGGCAGACAACGCCTGAGGGTGAGCATGAGTGTGGGCGTAGGAAAGTGGACATGTGGGGGGCTGGGTCTGACCCTCTAACCCCGCCCAGGTCACTCCATCGTGGGCTACGTGCTGTCCAGCTACACGTACAGCACCTGGCGTGGCTGGAGCCTCTACATGGATAACCTTTACGTGCAGCCACCCTACCAAGGTAGGACTCAGGTGCCCAGGCACCAGCATCCTGCTCTCACCCCCTACAACCAAAGGACCCAGGCGTCCGGACCCAGGCACTCTGTTCTCACCCCACAGACCCAAAGGACCCAGGCATCCAGGCTCCGGTGCCCAAATTTTACCCCCCACCCACAAAGGACCCAGGCATCTGGGCCCCCTCCCATGGAGAGCCCAGGCATTGGCCCCCCACAGACAACCCAGGTGTCCGGCTCCCTGCAGGGCAGCAGATCAGGAAGAAACTGATGACGGTGTCAGCCCAAGTGAGCCCCAGGGCAGCGTAGGGTGGTCCTCTCTTGCCCCTGCAGCTAATTGTCCCCCCTGGCTAATTGCCCCTCCTAGGCGGCAGTGGCACAGGGGTACTTCCAGCTGAGGCCTTCCTGGCATGGCGTGGGGGTCGCAACCTCACCCGCCACCATGCCTGGGCCGCTTTCCCCCTGCTGTCCTGGCCCACCTGGCTGCCGGGACCCAGGTGTTTGGGGGCAACTGGGGGTAGGAGCCAGACTGGGGGGGGCATCAGGGAACCCAGGTGTCCAGGCTCTTGGACCCTCCTGCTCCCACGCCCAGAAGACCCAGGTGTCCAGGCTTCCAGCACCCCCTGCTTATCCTCCCCAGTGCACTTTCTCTCCCAGAGAACTCAGGTGTGCGGGTGGCCCCCCCACCCCCAACAAAGACTCCTGCCTCTGGGATCCAGTGTCTGTGTCTTTATTCACATGTGGGTCCCTGTGGCAGGGTCAGAGATCAGGGATCACAGATGGAGTCAGAGTGGGGATTATGGTGCCAGAGATGGGTGCAGGGGGGTAGAGCGGGGATTACAAGGTCATAGATGGGGTCAGGGGGGTCAGAGGTGTGATTATGGGGTCAGCGATCGGATCAGGAGTCACAGATGGGGGTCAGAGATGGAGCTGGGAAGTCAGTGGTTCCAAGGAGGGGTCAGAGCTCAAAGGTGGCACTGAGTGCGGGGGTCAAAGGTCACAGGGGAGAGATGAGGAAGGGAAGGCTGGGGTCAGAGGTGATGGTGAGATCAGAAGTCAGGGGAAGGGCTCAGGGGGTGGGCGGTTCTGGCTGGCGCCCAGGAAGATGGCAGCGGTGCCCAGCGTGGTGCCCAGCAGGAAGGTAACCAAGAAGAGACGGTCAACCACCATGGCCACGTAGTGCCAGTCATCTTGCAGCTGGGGGCGGGGCCAGGGTGGATGTTACCTGGGGCCAGGGTCAGGCCTGGCCCCCCTTCCCTCCCTTAACTACACCCACCTCTGGTGCCCAACCCACCCCACTACATCCCTAGGCCTGCTCCTACTTGCCAAGCCATGTCCCCTGCCACAAACCACGCCCCTTTCCAGCTAGATAATGTCCCCTGGGGGCCTGGACATCCCTAGGCTTGCCCCTGCTTCCCAGGCCATGCCCCTTTCCAGCTAGGCCATGCCCCCAAGGTCCCTGCAGGTCAGAAGTCCTGCCCCTATTTCATAGGCCACATCCCCTTCCAGCCAGGCCCTGGCCCCAGGGCCTCACCGTGTCATAGATGTCCTGCTCGCGCAACTGCTCTGCCACATAGGCCACAGCGGCCACAGCCTCACGCAGCTCTGGGGGCAGTGCTAGGGCTCGGGGGGGCCCTGCTACGAGGCGCCGCAGGTTCTGGCCCCATGGCTCTGGTGCCAACCTAGGAACACGATGCAGCCAGCTCTGGGGTGGGTCACAGGTGGCACAGTATGCTCCCTCCGCCCCCCTGCGATGCCCCTTGCACTGGGCAGTACCTGTTGGGCCGTGGCAGGAGTGTGGCAGGGCCGGGTGCACGCAGGAAGTAGTGGTCAGGGGTGCGGGCAGGCGGCGGGTGCGGGGCATGTGCAGGGCTAGGTTGTGGTGCCAGGGGGGGCTCGGGCTTGGGCCGCTGCAGCCACAGGTAGTGTGGGAGCTGGTGGATGAAGAGCTGAAGGGGAAAGGTGGGGGGACAGTCAGGTCCCACCTCCTTATCTTGGGCCTGCCCTTTCCCCACCTTACGCCTTGCCCCAGCCACTCTCAAGCCCTGCCTTCAGCCCAGGCTCCAGCCCCAGCTCATGCTCCACCCCTCCAGTCTCTCTCAAGCCCCACCCCCAGCACCTCTCAGACTTTACCCCTACTCCAGCCCCTCTCAAGTCCCACCCCAGCCCAGGCCCTACCCCTCTCTAAACCCACCCCCATCCCAGGCTCCACCCCAAACCCACCAACCCCCGCCCCTCTAAAACCCTGCCCCCTGCCCAGGCCCTGCCTGTCTGAAGCCCCACCCTCTACCCCAGGCTCCACCCCCAGACCCTTTCAAACTCCACTCCTAGCCCTGGTGCCACCCCCAGCCTCTCAGGCTCTGTTCCCACCCAGCGGATCCAGCGGGGCAAGTGGTGGGTGCCAGGCGCCCGGTGGTGCAGGTTGAGCACGACAACACTGAGCACCACGGAGGCGGTGACAAGCGCCATGGCGACGGTGAGGTAGCGCACGATGACGGGCACGGCCAGCGAGGTCTCGGGCACCTTGTCGGCCAGCAGCAGCAGGAAGACCGTGAGCGTCAGCAGTGCAAAGATCGACAGTGTCATCTTCTCCCCTGCACCACCAGGAGGACTGTCACGTACGGGACCCAGGCCTCCAGGGACCCAGACCTCTAGACAGCTTCAGGCTCAGGGACCCAGGCGTTCGGGGGCCACTCTCCCCTGCTCTCTGGGCTGTTCAGAGAAAACTTTGGCCTGGATCCAGGTCCTGGACTGGCTGGGAGGGAGACCCCGAGCTGGATGGTGCCATGTACTGGGCAAGTGGGAAAACCCAAGCTGGATGGGGACCCTGCTCTGGGTGGAGGGCAGGGTGGTCACTGACCGGCATCAGGCGGCAGGTAGAAGACGCCGATGGCTAGCACGGTGATGAGCACACAGGGGATGATGACGTTCACGAGGTAGAAGAGCGGGTGGCGCCGGATGACTAGGTAGAAGGTGATGTCCTCGTAGTGTGGGTCCTCCGGCAGGTGAGTGCGGCGTGCTGCACAGTGCTCGATGGACCACTGCCCATTCTCTGTGTGAGGTAGGGCACGTGGCTGTGTGTGTGTCAGCATGCGCGTGCCCTGGTGTGTCAGGGCTCTGAGCACATGGGCAGGAGTCTCTGTGCCTGCATGCGCAGGTGTGTGCATACATGGATATTTATGTGCCAGGCTGTGCAGCACGTGTGTGCATGTGTGTCTGTACACACATGCAGATTTATACATCTGCATACACATTTGTACATTATGTGCACACGTGTGTGCATGCATGGACATATATTTGTGTGTGCAGGCATGTCCACACACACGCCTACATCTATATATCTACACAGGCACGTGCATGCATGTACATACATGTGTACATGTACACATGCCTACAAGAACGTGCACATGTGCCTACATCTATGTGTGTGCAGACACGTGTACCTCTATATATGTGCACAGTGTATGTATACATGTACATACATCTATATATACGGGTGCCTAGATGCACAGGTGTGTGCATACACATAGATACACACAGCCACATGCAGACATGCGTGTGCACCCACCGATGAAAGTGCTCTCAGAAATGACAACCTTGCGCAGTTCCCGGCCCTGTGGGTCCTGTGGGTGCTGAAGGCTCAGCTCTGAGGCATCATATGTGTAGGACCGGAAAACCATGGAGCAGTTCTGCCAGTCGAATGGGAAGTAGGTGACCTGTGGGGGAAATTGGGAGGGTCACATGGAGGTCAATGTTGCTGCCCCCCCACCAGAGCCCGCCCTGCGCCCTCACCTCGATGCTGCAGCTGCTGTGGTAGACAGCTGGGGGTAGCCAGCGCATGGAGCCGTCATATGACACAAGGACGGTGACAGGCAGCGCAATCTCAAAGTTCCCATCATTCCTGATGGGGGGTTGGTTGGATAGGTGGGTATCATGGGCATGGACAGATGCACAGACAGATGGACAGAGGGATTACCTTGTTGAATGGAGAGATGGAAGGATGATAAACAGACAAACGGAGATGGGTTTGGGCCCCCGCCACTCACGTGTTGACAAGGAAGATGTCGGGCAGCCAGACGCGGTCAGGAGTGACACGCAGGGTGCTGAGCCCCTCGTAGGTAGCTGGATCCCAACTCAGGCGGTAGTCAGTCCACTGCTGCTAGGCAGATAGGGCCTCAGGGATCCACCCATCCACCATGCATCCATCCACCCACCCATCACTAGGGAGACAGGCACCCCAGTGGCCCAGAGCCTTGAAGGGAGTTGAACTGTCCCCAGTGCATAATGCCCAGAGCAGAGTTTGGATCCCGCTACCACAGCCTCCCCCTAGGCACCCCCCACCCCAGAGGGGTGAATCCCCCCCTGGCACTGGACTGACCAGATCCAGGTACACTTTGGTGGTCAGCTCCTCATTCTTCTCGTCCTGGGGTGGGAAGGATTAACAGCTGATGTCATTGTACTGCTCCAGCAGGATTGGGCCCATTTACCCAGGATTGGGGGCCCCCATCACCTCCCAGGATTGGGTCCCTCAACCCAAGGATTGTGCCTCCATGCCATCCCGGGATCAGGCCCATCTACCCTAGGATCAGGACCTTTATCACCTCCCAAGGGCCAATCTACCCCAGGATTGAGGCCCCCATAAACTCCCAGATTGTGGCCATCAATCCCAGGATGAGCCCCCACCCCCCATCCCTTCCCAGGATTGGGCCTGTCTACCCCAGAATTGGGGGTCCTATCAGATCCCAGAATCGGGCCCATCTAGCCCAGGATCAGATGCCCACCCCTCCCAGGATCACCACCCTGCCCCACATCAGCTCCCAGAATTGGGCCGATGCACCTCAGGATCAGCCCGCCCACATCTCTTCCCAGGGCTGCGCCCATCTACCCCAGAATTGGGTCCCCCATCAGCTTCCAGGGTTCAGTCCCTCTACCTTAGGATCAGGTCCCCTCATCCCCTCCCACAGTCGAGCCCATGTAACCCAGGATCAGGGCCATCAGCTCCCAGGATCAGGCCCATCTACCCCAGGATTGAGCCCCGCCACGATCGCCTCCTAGGATTGGGCCCCCCCCATTCCCTTCCAGGATTCCCTTCCCACCCATCTACCCCAGAATTGGGGGTCCTATCATCTCTTAGGATTGGGGCCACTACCCCAGGATTGGGCCCCCCAGGCTGAGCTTCTCCCTACCCTCACCCTGCAGCAGATCTCCCCCCCTGCTATTTATAGACACTTCCTGTTCCAGGCCCCTGTGATTGGCGGTCGCCAGGCATCTGTGACAGCTACTGGATTCCTGGGGGGGGGGGGCTTCCCTGAGCTCCTTAACCCTGTCCTTGCCAGGGCACACATAGACAACCCCTGGGGGCAGGTTCTAGACCAGGGGGTGGGGGTCTCACCAGTTTCTAGGTCACTCAACTGAAGCTGCTCAAGACCGTGAGGAACTCTTGCCAGTTCCAGGGCCAGGGGGTGGGACATCTGGGGGTGGGGCCAGGCATCTAGAAACTTTTCAGAACTCACCCCCAGACTAAACCACTCTAGCAATGGCGGGGGAGAGGGGGTGGAAGACAAAGAACGCCCCCCCCCATGGTGGGGCTGCAACCTCGAATGCTACTAGCCAATCTAGAATCCCACTGACGGCTCTAGAAAGGCACTGCCCAATCTCAATCCCAATGGCCCCATGTTGAGCGCCACAGGGGCAGGGAGATCTAGAACCCAGCAGAGCGACCTAGAACACTGTGGCTCAATCGACAGGCCAGGCCCCAATAGCTCAGGACCTAGACCCCAATGGAGCAATCTAGAATGTCATGAGTCAATCGAAAACCCCAGGCCCCAGTAGAATGGGTAGCCTAGACCCCACTGGGGTGGTACAGAACCCTGCAGGTGAGCTAGGACCCTGGTCCCCAGCAGACAACCCCCGCCATGTCCCAGGCTCCTTTAGACCAAGATACATGGCCCTGGGCACTGAAGGGACCCCCCTGGGTGAGGGTTCTAGGTCACTGGTGGATTCTAGGGCACTCTATGGGTGCTGAGAGGAGTCAGCTCCCCCCCACCCACCAGGGTGTCACCCCCCAGGGGTCCTCACCAGGTTGATGAGCTGGGACAGGACCAGCCCCACACTGACAGGGACACGGTCTAGGGGGTACCGAGCTGGGCGCACCGTGGGACTGTAGTTGGTGAAGAGGGTCTCCAGCAGCTGCCCCTCATGGGGTGAGGCCCCCATGCCTGGGGGAGCACAGGGAGGAAGGCTGTATACATCTGTCCCAGCCCCCGCATCCCTCTGGCTCACCAGCCATCCCACCCCATGGGGCAGTCTGTTCATCTGCCCCCCATCCCCTAATGCACCCCTGGTGGGGTGCTACTACCCCCAATCTCCCAATGACCCCCCTGGGAGGTTCCAACCAACCCTATCACCCCCCCCCAATACCCCTGGTGGGTCCTACCACCCACCAATGCCCCCCTGGGGATCCAACAACCCCTCCCACCCCCTCAATACCCCCAGGGGGGGTCCTACCACCCCCCAATGCCTCCTTGGTGGGGTCCTACCACCCGCCAGCAGCAGCAGGGCGCAGAGGAGCCCCCTGACCATGGCTGTGTCCTAGTCTGGTGCTTTTGCCTGCCTGCCCCCCCACACCCTAGCTCCGGCCCAGCTGTCGGGCGGGGTGGGGGGAAGGAGGGGGATAGGGTTACAGGGAGGGGGGTTAACCCTTGGTGCACTGGACTGGGTGAGGCAGGGGTATGGAGCTCTACCCCATCAGTTATGCCAGGTGGGGGCAATTACCCCCACAAATATCTCAAACAGGGGCAACAACCCACAGATACCCCAGGAAGAAAAAATAACACCCCTCCCAGCTACCTCAGGCAGGGGCAATAACCGCCCACAGACTTACCGCAAGAAAGAGACAGAAACTCGAAGAGTAGAATCATAGAAAGGTGGTTTATTGTCTGGAGGAGGGGGCTGTCAATCATGCAGGAGGAGCAGGGCTAATGTCCTTATTGCTATCAGTAGGGGCAGGGCTTCAGGAGACAGGGGGCGGAGTGGTAAAACGGGTGCCCAAGGCAGAGGACGGAGTGATAAAGGGGGCGGGGCCACAGTGGGTGGAGCTAGAAAGGGCGGGGTTACGGGTGGAGTGGGTGGGGTTTGGGAGGAGCTCGAAGGGGCGGGGCCTGGGGAGGATCTCACAGTGTCCCACGGGGAGGGGTCAGGGACAGGGGGTACATAGGCTCACAGTGTCCCTGCGTGTAGCAGAGGCGACCCCGGGGCCGGAAGACATCAGATTTACAAAGGCCCTGAGCTGCCCACCCCTAATTGCCCCCCACCTCCACCTCCAGACTCACAGGTTCTCGGTACAGTCCAGTTCCCCCAATGCGCACACAGCCCTGGGTCTGCGTGTGTGCGTGTGTGTGCGTGTGTGTGTACACATCTCTCTCCTGACACCTCCCCCAGGGCTACCCCTCCCTCCGCACCCTGGGGGGCAGTTATGGCTCGAGCACCCCCAGTGGGGGCAGTAAGTAGCGGTTACCCACCATATGGCTCATGGTGGGGGAAGGACTGGAGGCATGTGGGGGGCAATTCCCCTCCCCCTCCATCGAGGTAAAATCACAGCCTGAGACACAGTGGGGAGAGAACCCAGGCATCCGAGCTCCCTCCCCAGCCTGCTCTAGCCCCTAAGCTGTGCTGCTCACCTGGAGGACTCAGAAGTCCTGCTCTCATCCTCCTCTCCATCAGAGACCCATGTGTCCTGGCCAGGGGAGAGACTGGGGGGAATTAAGTGATGGGGGGGTCTGGATGCCTGGGTTTTCCCCTGGTAAGGGAAGAGTTAAGTCCCATACAGGAGTTCAGGGCAGAGGCAAGTGGGTGTGGCCTCTTGACTTGGCCCTGCCCCTTCCCTGTAGCCCCTCTTCTTCTGATCTTCCCATTGGTTGCTGTTCCCCTCCAGTGGCCCAGCTGGGTACTGCAACCAGGGTGGATGGGGGCCTGCTTCTCCAGGCAGAGGGTAGGACCTATGGTGGAGGGGAGGGACCAATCATATTGCACCTTGGAAGATCACAGTGGATAGCGCCCCTACCCACTAGGGGCAAGGCCAAGGCAGGGGGGCTGCACCTTCAGTTGCCATGGAAGCTGGTGATGTCATGAATGTTAACCCCACCCCACCAGAAATGGGGGCAGGGGGTAAACCAGGCCCCAGTAGGATGGAATTAAATGGGAGGGGTCCTGGACCAGGGTGGGGGCAGTGGAGACAGGCATTGCCCTCCCCGCTCAGTATGTCACAAAAGAAGCCATCTTGGACAGGAAGGAGGCAGGAACGCCCCCCGCAGCCTCCTCCATGGGTGGGAGAATGATACAGCCATTATGGGTAGAGCTGGGTCCATGGTGCCATCTTGTTAGTGGAACCCCCCACTTCCTGTCCATAATGATGTCACTTCCTGGTGGTGAAAGAAGTATTGCCAGCCCATGTCAGGGGAACAGGAAGTGACATCCTGGCAACTATTTCCTGTCCATAATGATGTCACTGCTTGGTGGTGGAAGACAGTATTGCCAACCCACGGCAGGAGTAACAGGAAGTGATGTCTCAGCAGCTACTTCCTGTCCATACTGATGCCAATCTATGATGGTGGAAAATGGTGCTTCAGGTAACAAAGAGCAGCTGGAAGGGGAGGGACCACAGGGCTACTATCTGTTTGGAACAAGGCTAGTGGTGGAAGACAACATGGCTGCCTCAGGGGCAGCAGGTAGCAGTTATAGCAGGGCAACATCCTGTCCATAATGATGTCACCACCTAGTGGTGGAAAAAAGGACTGAACCCTACCGCGGCAGGAAGTGGCGCCCAGTTGGCTACTTCCTGTCCTTAATGATGTCACCACCTGCTGGTGGAAGACTGTATCGTATCCTACAGAGGCAGAAAATGGTGTCCAGTTGGTTACTTTCCATCCACACTGGTGTCACCGCCCAATGGAAGACAGAGGCAGGAAGTCGTATCCAGTTGGCTACTTCCTGTCCATACTGATGTCACCGCCTCATGGAAGAAAACAATATTGTGTCCTACAGAAGCAGGAAGTCATCTCCCGCCTACTTCCAGTCCATAATGATGACACTGCTTGATGGAAGAAAATAGTACCACATCGTACAGAGGCAGGAACTGGCTTCCAGAGGGCAACTTCCTGTCTATAATGATGTCATTGCACAGTGATGGAAGACAGTACCATGTCCTACAGAACCAGAGGGCAAGTTCTGGTCCGTTATGGCATCAGCACCCAGTGATGGAAGAAAGCATCATGTCCTACTGAGGCAGGAAACAGTCTCCAGGCCGTTGCTTCCTGTCTGTCCTGATGTCACTGCCCAGCGGTGGAGGATGGTCCTGCAGCCAATGGCAGTGGCAACAGGAAATTATGGCAGGGCTGCTATATCCTGTCCCAGTCAGTCCATTGCCCCCTAGTCACAGCTGCTCGTACTGCAGCTTTCCCGGCCAATCCAGGGGGCCAAACCATGGGTGGGGGGAGGAGGGAGAAGCTCTTGCTACTGGGCAAACTGGGAGCCAGCTCTGCCCCCAACTGGGATGGAAGTTGGCAGCAATGGCAGTGCCCCTTAGTGGTGTCTTTTGAGGTCCAGAGGTTGCAGACAGAGAGAGAGGTCCTGAGTTGTCTGGATTGGGGGCAGGCAGAGAAAGAGGGTGGGGGGCAGAGCCATGGGCTGGGCTACGTGGCATCCAATTGGGCTGTCTCTCTGTCATTGGGGGGCGGGACCTCGGGCTCATCCAATCGTCGGGATGGGGGCAGCTCCTCGACGTTGTGGAGGGAGGGTTCCCTGTACATGGCCACTGGGAGGGGTGGGGGAAGAAGAAGGGAAAGGGGTCAGAGGTCAGCTCCATGCACTGTTATCCCCCCACACACAAACACTCCTTCATGCGAGGGGGGTCAGGGAGTGCAAAGCGAGGGGGCTTGCAAGCAGCGGGTGGCTGGCAGGGTGGCCCTCATGCAAAGTGGCTGGTTCACCTGCCTGCAATCATGCAAGGGGGGATGGGTTCACCTGACCACCATCATGTGAGGGGACCCAGCCACAGTTGTGCAATGGGACCCAGCTCTTCCAGCAGCAAGTGTGCAAAGGGGCCCAGCTGCAAGCGTGCAATGAAACCAACTCAGCCCCCTGCCATTGTGCGAGGGCACCCAGCTCCCCCAGCCAGAATCATGACTGCTGTCATGCAAGGGAACCCAACTCCCCTGGCTACAGTTGTGCAAGGGAACCCAGCTACAGTTGTGCAAGGGGACTCAGCTGCAAGTGTGCAAAGAGACCAGCTCAACCACTCACAATCATGCAAGGGGACCCAGCACGCACAGCCACAATCATGGCCACAATTGTATGAGGGGACCTAGCCACAGTCATGTGAGGAGACCCAGCCACAACCATGCAGAGACCAGCTCAACTACCCACAATTAAGCAAGAGGTAACAGCTCCCCACCCCAGCCTTTGTTGTGTGAGGGGACCCACCTCAACCGCCCACCATCGTGCAAGGGGCCCTGGCTCCAGGCCTCACCTTCAAGGAGCTTGGGCAGGAAGTGGGCGGCAGCTTTGGTCTTCTTGACTCGGTTTCCCTTCATGGGCTGCCCCTCCTTATTGAGGCCAAGGTACCAGGAGCGCCCGGACTCACGCTGCCGGTACAGGGTTGAGGCATAGGTCACATAGTAGTTCTCGAACACACACTCCTTGAAGCGGCACTCAGCCGTGAAGTGGGCCTGGGGGGGGTGTGACAGACGACTGCTACATTTATGGTGCAATTCCCTCCAGTGAATTGTGTAATATATGTAACTGTGTTGAGGAGGTTGCAATGCTGCCCACAGCTGCTGAGGATCAGCTAGAGACGAGGCATGGCATCCCCTGGCTGGATCCCCTGCTTACTCCCCTGCCTTGTGTGATTAATGCAACATGTGTCAAAGGCACACAGGTTGACAGGGTGTAGTAGGGTGGTTGCAATACTAACCACAGCCATGGTGGGGGGAGGCAGGGACCAGGTACAGCACCTTCAGCTGGATCCCCACTCCCCTGCCTTGCACGATATAGGTAATGTATGTCGGGGGGGGGGGGGCACACAAATGAGAGTAATGGGGGGTTGCAATGCCACCTATGGCCACTAGGGGCAGGCTGGAACCAGGCACGGCACCCCCACTACACCTCCACTCATTCCCTTGCCTTGCATGATATATGTAACGTATGTCAGGACTACACAGATGGGGCAGTATCAGGGAAATGAGCCAGGCACCAGTCATGGTGCTGGCTGCTAGACACCCCCCACACATTCATTCCCTTCACCTAGAAACCCTTCCCAGACCCCACAACCTACTCCCCCGGTGTAGGCTCCCCTGCTGGCCCCCCCGCAAAACCCTCAGGGCAGGAACTCACGGAGGTGTAGAGGTGGCCCTCAGCATTCATGGCAACGTACTGCCCCGACGCAGTGCCCTGGATAGCCACGACCCTCAGCCCCACCGGGATGAGATTAAAGAGGGCTGTGGGCAGACATGTGGAAGTCAGGCTGGACACCCCTCACCTCTGGATAGACCCTCCCCCCCTTAAAACCCACCACTCACTGAAGCTATTAGAGTCCTCACAGGTCCCATCAATGACGCCGTCTGGGTGCATGCGGAGGTGGAAGCCGTGGCGGCAGAAGAGTTTGGTCACAATGCCCTTCAGCTGTGGCTCTGGAAAGACCCCAGTCCCAGGGGGCAAACAGTGGTGAGAGCTCAGACAGCCCAGAGGCCTCCTAAGCTCCCTAATTCTACCCACAAACCCTCTTCCCATGGCTGATCCTGGGCACTTGGACTTGAATGCAGGGCTGGGGGAGGCAGGGATGGAAGACACGGACCCACCTCTAGGCATCTCATGAGGGCCAGGAGGCCTTGTTAGGCACCAGACCTACTATGGGATGTGCTAGGGAGGCAGTAGGGAGTGGTGTCTGCAGCACCTGACCCATGTCCCCACCTACAGGTGGGAGACAGCCTTGTAGCTAAGGGCAGAGGCAAAAGGAAGTGAGGTCCAGGCAGCTACGTCCTGTCAATAATAATGCTAGAAAAGGTGAAAGGAAGGGCAATGAGGATGATGTGTGGCAGGATGGGGCTCCCATAGGAGGACAGACTAACAAGGGTAAGGAATGAGAGAGTGAAGTGGAGAGATGGATAAACAGACAATGAGGTGGATGGACAGACGGATGGATAGGTGGGTGGGTGGACAGATGGATGGACAGACGGAAGGACAGACGGAGAGATGGATAAGTGGGTGTGTGCATGGATGGATGGATAGGTGGGTCGGTGAATGGACAAATGGATGGATGGGTGGGGGGATGGATGGATGGCTCTATGGATGGATGGACAGGTGAGTGGGTGGGGGGATGGATGGATGGATCTATGGATGGATGGACAGGTGGGTGGGTGAGTGGATGGATAGGTGGATGGGTGCAGAATGGATGATTGTATGAATGGATGGACAGATCAGTGGGTGGATGGATGGATGTCTGGATGGGTGGGTGGGTAGACAGATGAATGGGTGGACGGTCAGACAGGCTGATGGATGAGTGGATGGACAGGTCCCTCCATCCATCCATCCATCTCACTCTCCCTTTCAGTACCCCTCCATCCCACCAATCATCCTTGTTACCCTTCTCTGGACCTTCTCCAGCTCTTCTCCCCTCTTTAAAGTTGTGGGGACCAAACCCAGGTGTGTCTTCAAGGTGTGGATGCACCGTGCATGTATAAAGAGGTGTCCCAATATGTCTGTAGAGCCGAGGGGCTGGATGGGACCTCTGGAGGTTAAACCTAGGCAAACCTGCAGCCTGAGGCTGGATCAGCCCTGTCCACAGCAGCCCAGACAAATCCATCATCCAACCTCATTGTAAGACTATCAACAACCCTGACACCACACCAGACATTGCACCTGTGTTCATCTTTCTAGCTAGGGTTAAAAACCAGCCAACAGGGCTGGAAAATAGGGCCCCTGACACGTTACATACATTACACCACTCATTGGTGAGTTGCGCAATAAATGTAGGCCTCTTCTTGAAGGCTTCCAGGGATGGACAGCTCACAACTCCCCTAGGCCTGGCTATACCTGCAGCACCCCCAGTCCATGGTTATCCAAGCTCTTCTTAAAGACCTTTTAAGGATGGAGAGCACACAACTCCCCTAGGCCTCATTATCCTGCATCACCCTCAGCCTGTGGCTGTCCAAGCTCTTCTTGAATTCCTTCAGTGATGGAGAGCCCATAAGTCCCCTAGGCCTAGCTATACCCATATTACCCCCAGTCCATGGTTGTCCAAGCTCCACCCTTGATAACATCCACCACCCCTGCCCCAAAAAACCTTCACTGGGACCATCTCCAAACTGATAAGTGAAAAGTCACAGCTTCTCTAGGTGAGGACAGAAGCAATGTGGAAAGCTCAGAGCGCCAAAAAGTCCACCCTGACATC
The DNA here is from genome assembly GCA_030014935.1 of Caiman crocodilus. NCBI lineage: Eukaryota > Metazoa > Chordata > Crocodylia > Alligatoridae > Caiman > Caiman crocodilus. The sequence continues at coordinate 41,544 of JAGPOW010000356.1, read as the reverse complement.
AATTGGTGATCAAGGCCCAGTTTAAGGGTGACTCAGAGATCAATACACTCCAAAACCTCCCCTGCAGGAAACCCTGCTGGATGACCTGCTTCTGGGAGCAGGTGGAGCAACTGGGCAACCGAGCAACCTGCTTGATGCAGGAGAGGGGAAAAAAAACCCTAGGGAAATTATAAGCCAAAAGTTTTTATAGGGTGCCAGGCTGGGAGGAAGGCGGCAGGGAATCAGTCCAGCCAGGACACTGGGGTTGTGCATAGGATGGATGGATGGATGGGGCAGGTATATGGCATAGATGGAATGATAGATGGATAGATACAGCAGGTATATGGGATGAATGGATGGATCTGTCTATCCCACCACCCACCTCTTAACCCCTCTACCCGTCTATCTATCCATCTAGCCCCAGAGACCCCTTCTGTCTATTCACCCACCCAGCCCTCACCCCCTCCCATCTATCCTTCCATCTGTCCTTCAATGTATCCCATATACCTCTCCCATTCACCCATCCCTGTCCTCCCTCCCTCCCCCTTTATGTATGATAAGAACATCAGAGCTGCTATGGACTGGGTCAGACCCTAGGTCCATCTTGCCCAGCTACACCTCTACTGTAAAGCGAGGTAGAGACATAGCTTTAGAGACTCGCTGAATAAGAGAGCAAGAGAGGGAGAGTGAGAGCCGAGTTCACTCCATCAGACATTGCGAAAGGACACACAAAAAGCAGCATCCTAGTGACCAGAATCATATCAGTAATCCTAGAAGAACAATAACCATGATCACCAGAGCAGCAGCAACACCAATAATAAAAACCGTTGGCTTTGGCCGTATGTAACAGGATGGGCACCCCGGGGCCATTCTCCAGACTCTACGGCCTGCCCGCCTCTCTCGGTGATCTGAAGGTTCATTAATTGCTGCTAATAAGCAGGAGGCTGCCCACTCGTGCCCCGATGCCAGGGGGTGATATCTGCAGCTCCTTCCATCCCCATACTGCAGCCCAAGCCTCACAGATGTCAGCTCAGTCTTCCTGCGCCCCACCTGGGCCTCTCCATAAGATGGCCCCCTCCCTGGGGCTCGCTATGCCCCCTCTGGGCTTCCTACTCCTTGCCCCTTTACACATTGCCCCCTGTCTGGGGCCCACTGCGTCCAACTTGGACACCTTATTAGCGCCACCCCCTCTCTGGGGCTTGCTGGGATGGCGCCCTCTCTGGGGCTCTCCGCACCCACCCTGGGGCTTCTCAATGCTGCCCCCTTCCTGGGACTTACTGTGCCCACGCTGGGCTCCTCCTAGTACCATTGCCCCCTCCCTGAGGCTTGCTGTGCCCAACTTGGGCCTCTCAATGCTGCCCCCTTCCTGGGGCTTACTGTGCCCAACCTGGGCTCTCCAATAAATGCGGCCCCCTATCGGGGACCCCCAGTGCCTGACCTTTGGCTTCTCAATGCTGCCCCCTCCCTGGGGCTTACTGTGCCCAACGTGGGCTCCTAATGCTGCCCCCTCCCTGGGGCTTGCAGTGCCCAACTTGGGCTCCCTAACAGATGCGGCCCCCTATCGGGGACTCCCAGTGCCTGACCTTGGGCTTCTCAATGCTACCCCCTGCTGGAGTTGACTGTGCCCAACCTGGGGCTCTCAAACGTTGCCCCTCTCAGGCTTCTCAATGCTCACTGTGCCCAACTTGGGCTTCCAACCAAATGCCCCATCTCTGGGGCCGGGGGACTACGCACCCCCCGCAAGTTGTGCCCTTACTGGCACTGAATCACGCCCTCCCAGGCGCTAGGCCCCATGCCCCCTCTGTGGGCCCCTATGAGGATGTCGTGCTCTCTCTGGCACCTATAAGAACACTGCACCCCCATGGGCGCCAGGATCCTCACACTACTGTGGGTTTCTCCTGAGGCCTCCTCCAACCCCTTATAGCCTCACCCAAACCACTGGTGGTTCTGCCAGCAGCTCTCTAGCCAGGCGATGCTGCTGCCTAGTCTCCAGCAGCCAAACTGCCTGTGTTTATACAGGCCTCAAAATGGCTGCCCTCATCAGGCACCTGGAGGCTGCCAGCTCCAGGCCCTTAAAGCGGTAGGCCCACACCGTGCCTGTCACACCTTAATAACTGCAACCATGACAACCACAACAACGATCATAAAAGCCACCCTGTTCATAACTCTACCTATACCCGTAACAAGCACAACAATGCTACTGAGAGCCAGAAAATAACTATAATAACCCTAACCATCCTAATAAAGGCCAGACTAACTATGCCTACAGCTGTAAACACGATAAAAATAAAAACCATAACGGTAACTATAACCACAATCACCACCACAATCATCATAAATGCCATAACATTACCAATTTTGATAATAAGCACAATAATAATAGAAGCCATGTTAAGTATAATAACCACAATGATAATAAAATCTTATTAACTTAGTTATAACTATAACTATAAGAAAGAACCACAATGATAATAGAAGCCATGTTCATTCTAATGATAAACATAAGCACCACAATTATAGAAGACATGTTAATTATAACCATAAGACCTACAATATAATAGAGGTCATATTAACTATAATAACTGTGATGATAAAAAGCCATATTAACTGTATTTATGACCATAAGAACCACAATAACAGAAGCCATATTAACTACAACTATAACCATAAGAACCACAACAACGATGATAATAAAAGCCATAAAACTAATCACTATAACAACCACAACAACAATAATAAAAAGCCATAGGAACAGTGATCACTATAGCCATAATCACCAAAAGGATAATGAGAAAAGCCATAATAACTGGTGCACCACAATGAGAATAACAAATATTTATAATAACCACAACAATAAAACACATAGCTAGAATGATAGCAACCACCACAATAGTAATGAAAGCTATCCTTTTAACTATAATTATAATAACCACAACCATCATCATGATAATAAAAGCCATATTAATATCAATAACTGTAATAACCATAACAACAAACCCCATAATATTATACTTATACCAATCTATGTATAAGTATACACAGCATAACTATATAACCACAACTATGCTGACAATAAAAACCATAATATTAATAATTACAATGATAACCAGAAAAACCACAATAATGATAAAAGCCCTAATAACCACTCTTGCTATAACCATAATATTGTAACTAAAACAATGAGCAAAGCCAAAGTAGGCCTAATAAACCAGAATGATAATAAAATCCATAATGTATCTAACTATAAGGAAAACCAGGATACCACAACAATTAACATAAAAAACATAATATAAATTATGATATTAAGTATATATGTATGTGTATATATATAATATTATATATTTTAAATATAGTTAATATTAACTATAATAGTATAGTTATAATGCATTATATTATAGCTATACTATTAAATATATTATAGATAATATAGAACACAGATAATATGGTTAATATATATTATAAATGTATAATATTACATCTATCATACTATGGGATGGATAGATAAATAGTGAGACAGAGCAAGCGGGTATATGGGATAGATAGATAAATAGTTTGATTGACTGATCAATAAAGCAGGTATGTGGGTTAGACAGACCAACAGACAGGCACAGATACACACACACACCATATAAGCTATTACTATAATACGATGATAATAGTAACAAAAAACAAAACATTAATAACTATAAGAACCATAATAACCACAACAATACTATTATTGATTAGGATTAGGGTTAGATCCAGGATATCTACTGGGGTTAGAACCATAATAATAATATTAGGGTTAGAACCATAATAACCACACCAACACTAATAAAAGCCTAATATTAATAACCATCATGACAGCCATAATAACCACACCAATAAAAGCCATAACGATGGCTAACTATAAGCATAATAACCACAGCAATTATAATAGAAGCCAGGACATGAATAACTATCCTTCCAACCAGAAGACCCACAGGAGAAATGGCAACAATCAAACCTGGATTATGAAGAACTGTCACTAAAACTGGAACAACCACAGCTACAATAAAGCCGTTAAGAACCATATATAAGCACAATACCCATAACACCACCAATAAAACCCACAGTAATTACTGCAATAATTACCATTATAACCACAATAGTAATGAAACCTGTAATATTAATAACTTAGACTCTAACCACAACAACCACAACAATGATAATAAATTATATAATTAAGAGCTAAACTCTAACCATAATAACCACAATGATAATAATCAAAGCCATAACAATTACAACTATAATTACAACCATAATAATCGCAACAATAACAGAAGCTGTATAAGTTACAATAACTATAGCCATAATAATAGCTATAACCATAACATCACATCACTATTAATTATTATTATAACTATTATTATGGCTTTAATGACTGTGGCAGTCATAAAAGCCACAATCATGATCATCATGACCACCACAATAATTAAAGCCATAGTAATAATAACAATAATAATGAATAGTGATGTTACGTTATGGTTATAGTTATTATTATGGCTTTTATTATTGTGGTCATCATCATCATCCTTATTATTATTATTATTGCTTTAATGACCACAAATATGAATAATGACAACAGCAGCAGGAATACTAACAGCCATAATTGCCATAATAAGAAGAAATAGCAATAAGAGCAGAGCAGTAAGAGTAATTATATTAATTATCATTGTAATATTAATAGTAGCAGTACTAGCCATAATTGGCATAATAATAAATTAATAGAAATAGTAATAATAGCTGTAATAATAGTCATACTACTACAAATATTAACAGCAATGGTAATAGCCATAATAATTACCATATTAAGACTAAATAGCAATAATAATAATAGTAGTAAAAAATAGTAGTATAAAAATAGCCGTGATATTATTAATAGCAGTAGTAGTAGCCAGAATAATTGGCATAATAATAATAGTAAAAAAATAGAAATAGTAGGAAGTCATTATAATAATAGTAATAATAATAATAATAATGGCCATCATAGTATTAATCGCAGTAGTACAGACCATTATAATTGCCATAATAATAATAATGAATTAATAGAAATAATAGGAGTATCCATTATAATAATAGTAATAATAATGATTATAATTATGGCCATTGTAATAGTAATACTAGTAGTACCAGGCATAATAATTGCCATAAGAATAAATGAATAGAAATAGTAACACTAGTAGTCATAATAATAAGTGTGGTAAGTGGAGTTGTAGTAGGCATAATGACTGGCATGATGGTGATGATGATGACAAAGGAGAAGAAGCGGTAGTGGTGATTAGAAGAGGCACAAGTGCCAGACCTGTGAGTGCAACAATGAGACTCATCAGGATAAAACGGAACTAGAAAGAGCAGTGTTGGGAAGAGGCGACAGGACCAAGCTCAAGGACAGGCCTGGTTGGCAGTGATACGGGAATGCCAGTGAGAGAGCAAGGCTGGTGTGGCCTAGCAGAGCAGTGACAACACTCACACTGCACCCAGCACTATGCAGCCACAACCAGCACTGCTGTGAACACACACACACACACACACACACGCACGCACGCACGCCCCTGTCTGCTGCCCTCCAGAGGTAGGGAGAAGACCCAGGTGTCCAGGCTCCCCCTCCTCCCCCCATGAAACCAGATGTCCAGGAAGCATGTGTGAAATGAGGTGACACAGGGGTACACACAGGGGGAAGGCAGGGGGGCGGATGGAAGGGTTGCAACATGTGTGTACACGTGTGTGTGTGTGCGTGAGTGAGAGAGTGTGTGTGTGAGAGGTGGGAGAGATTGTGTGCAAGTGAGAGATTGTGTGAGTGAGACTGATGCAGGGTGTTTGTGAAGGAGACACAACACGTATGTGAGAAAGACTGTAGGGTGTTGCGTGTTATTTAGGGTGTGCTAGGATGTGTGCACGTGAGATTGTGTCTGTGGGAGACAGAGATTTGGGGTGTACTGTGATGTGTGTGAGAACATGTGAGAAACTGTGTGCGAGAAACTGGGAATGGGAGAGTGTCTGTAGGGGGTGGGTATGTGCTATAATGTGTGTGTGTGAGATCGTGTGTGAGTGTGTCTACATGTGTGAGTGTGTGCAAGATGGTACCAGTGTGTGAGAAAGATGGCGTGTGTGTTACGGGATGTGTGTGACAGAGTGTGAGTGTGCACATCTGTGTGTGGGGGTGACTGTGTGTGTGTTTGTGAGAGAGGGAGAGAGTGCGTGCGTAATAGGGGTGTGCACAAATTGTGTGTATGTGAGAGAGAGAGCAAGAGGAGGGCTTGTGTGTATCCATAGCGGTGTGTCTGTGTAATACAAGGTGCGTGCAAGCTGTGGGTGACATTGTGCACGTGCACACAAGAGCGTGTCAGACACATCGTGTGTAAGCGCATCCCGGACGCCTGGGTTCTTTACCGCCCAACCCCTTGCTGCAGAAATTTAATTAAATGGGCAAATTATCTCCCAGCCACGCAGGGAATTGCGGGGGGGCGGTGGCTGCGGGTCGGAAGTGAGAGCACCATTGCGGGAGCTCCCCGGCGTCTTCCCCCCCACATCCCAGCAGCCTCTGCCCTGCTTGTCCCCCCTCGTTAATATATGCAAATATATGCAAACGTGTCTAATTTATGTTAATAGCCCAGCGCTGCCCTGGTGAGCGGGGGCGCAGGAGCCGGGACGCCCGGGGGAGCAGGTTGCCCTGGCCCGTGTCCAGCTCCAAGGGCGCGGGAGGAGAAGGATGGGAGGATCGCGGCCAAGGCGCAGCTGCAGCCAGCAGGGGCACCCCGGGCTGTACAGATTCTGTATGGACTAGTCCCTGCAGTCCTCCCTGTGTACACCTGCCAGCAGCAGGGGCTGGGGCTAGATACAGACTGGTCCATATACAGTACAGGCCATATATAGACAGGGCCATACATGGACTGTATAGCGACCAGGACACACATACCCCATATGTACATAAGGCCATACAAGACATACTCATGCGATACATAGATGGGGTTATATAGACAGGGGTATATACACACTGTATTTAAACCAGGATTTATCTGCAGAGATAAATAGGTGGGGCCCTATACAGATTGCATATCCATGCAATCTACAGATGAGGCCCTAGATAGACCCGGAAATCATATGTACCTGGGGGCATATGCAGAGAGGGCCATACACAGAAGGTAGGGAGACCATGACATACCCACACCACATGCAGACACAGCCATATACTGACCAAGACATATGCCTGCCGTAAATAGACAGGGCCATATACAGCCCATATATAGACTGCGTCATATACAGCCTGGGCTGTATACAGACCAGGCCTATTATACATGGCCAGCCCCCCCTGCCCCCCCATCTACCCCTGTCTAAATGCCAGACCCACCCCCCTATGCGTGGAACTCAGGCGTCCGGGACATGCCCAGTCCCTACCCCACCCCTATCAGGCTCCATACACCACCCCCACCTCCCTCTACTGGGCCCATACAGGTCATACTGCCCAGCACTGTTCCATATGCCACCTCCCACCCCAGCACCTACTCAGCTTATACACCCCCAGCCCCCACAACCCCTGCTGGGCCCATACAGGCCCATAGTGCCTAGCAATGGCCCATTTTCGCCCCCAGGGACCAGAGGGGCCTCACAGGGACCAGCAAGCCCCCCATACATCCCCCAGCCTCCCTGCTGGGCCCATACAGATCCCTAGTGACAGCACTGGTCCAGACTAGTCCATTTTGGCCCCCAGTGACCAAAGACCCCCTATACACCCCCAGGCCCCCTCCACTGGGTCTATATGGGTTCATAGTGCCCAGGACTGGTCCATTCTGGCCTCCAGCACGCAGAGAGGCCCCCCAGATGCCCCCAACATATCATTTTGCCCCCCAGTTCCCTGCCACTGAGTCCATATGGGCCCATAGTGACCTGCACTGATCCATACTGGCTCCCAGTGACAGGGACTCTAGTGACCAGAGACACCTCATGCACCCTCTGTCAGGTCCATACACCCTCAGCTTCCCCCAGAGCTGGGTCCATATGGGTCCCTAGTGCCCAGGACTGGTCCATATTTGCCCCCAGTGAGCAGAGAGGCCCCCATACACCCCCCTCCACTGGGCCTGCAGTGCCCAGGACTGGTCCATGCTGGGCCCCAGCAAGCAGATAGGTCCCCATACACCCCAACCCCCTTCTACCAGGCCCATAGTGCCCAGGACTAGTCCATACTGGTCCATCCTGCCCCCTAGTGCCCCATACACACCCCGCCCCACATCCACTGAGCCTGTAGTGCCCAGGACTGGTCCATACTGGTCCATCCATGCTGACCTCCAGTAAACAGAGAGCCTGCCTACACTCTCTGGCAAGCCCACAGGTCCCCCACCCAGAGCCCATTGGGTCCATCTGGGGCCCAGGACCAAGCTATACTCACCAGGGGACTTCTCGAGCCGGCCCTTGCGGCCTCCGCAGAGCCGCACCTTGGAGATGAGGACCAGCAGCTGCTTCTGGCACAAGGACTTGGTGCCACGGGGACAGACCTTGCGCTGTGCTGAGATGGGGCGTGCGGGCGGTGCGTCCCGCACCTCTCGCTTCTGCCGGATCAGGGAGCTGGCCAGGGCCGCCATGGCCACCGGGAAAGGAGGGATTTTTTTTTTTTTGCGGGGGGGGGGGTGGTTCTCAGGCAGTTTGCATTCCTGGATGTGGGCGCTGGGGTCTGTGGGGGATGGGGTGGCTGCTCCCCTCCTACCTGCCCTTAGGCCAATGGGTGCCCCTCACTCCCAACCCACAGCCCTCTGTTGGCTTTCTGGTGCCTTTCACTCCTAACCTACAGCCCCCCCAAAGCCACAGACACCCCCCTGCTAGTCCAACTGGTTCCCCTCACTCCTTACCCACAGCCCCCACCAGACCCCAGACTCCCGGTGCCCCTCACTCCTGACCCACAGCCCCCTAGTCCAACCAGTTCCTCTCACTCCTGACCTGCAGCCCCTACCAGAACCCAGACTCCCAGCCCATGGTGCCGGTGCCCCTCACTCTCGACACGCCCCCCCACACCCTCCTTCCTTGCCTTTTCTCCCCCCGGTCTGGGGGGAGGTCGTGATGCTGGTGTTGGGGGGAGCTCTGAGTGTCAGGGATCCATGCTGGGGGATGAGTCCGGGTCCCAGGGGTGGGGGGGGTGGCCTGAGGCAGGGGGGGTCAGGGCTGGACCCCCCACCCCGGGTCTGGAGTGCGTCCTTCAGTCCTTCACGCGTGAAGGGTAGAGCGAGCAGCCAGGGAGGGAGGAGAGATGAAAGGATGGAGAGAGAGAGAGGGAGGGAGCGGGGGGGGGGGGGGGGGGG
>JAGPOW010000356.1:12519-32157 GCA_030014935.1 Caiman crocodilus | reverse complement strand
CAGGAGCAGGAGCAGGAGCAGGGGGGCAGCAGGGGCGGGCCAGCAGCAGCTCCCGGGGTGGGGGCAGGGGTAGGGGCTCAGCCCCATGGCGGGTGCGGGGGGGGTCCCCTGATGTCTTGGTGACCTCACCCCGGAGCCTTTGTGATGCGTCTTTGTGACGTGCTGGCAGGGCGGCCGGAGTCCGCGCCCCGCTGTGCCCACTAGGGGGCGCTCTATCCCTGCAACTTGGGGTCGGACGCCTGGTTTCCCCCGTACATGAATTATCCCCTAACTTCGCTTCCACAAACCAGTAGGAGAGGCGGGTGGGGGGGAATCTTAAAGGGGTCGCGTTCCGTTTTTTGGGGAGGAGCAACGGGAACAACCCAGGCGTCCGAGCTCCCGGCATCCCTTTCCCTGCCTTTAAAAAAAAAAAAACGCTGGGGTGAGGGGCTTTTGCCATAGAAACCTGCAGCATTTCCCTCTCCACCAGCTGAAGGCGGCTATATATAGCGCCGGTGCCTCTCACTCCCGACCCCCACCTTTGCACGCACGTGGACTTCACCAGGGGGCGGGTAGTTGCTGGTTATTGGAGAGGTCAAATAAGCGGCTCGCGGCGGGGGTGGGGGCCAGAGAGGAGTGGGGGCATAGCCTCGGGGAGGGGACCACATAAGGGTAGAGGGGTAGTTCTGGGGGGGGCTGATTTGGGAAGGGGTCATACTGGGGGGGGGCAGGGGTAGATCCAGACAGAGGGCAATTGGGGGGTAGGGGTACCTGGGGTATTTTCCTGATAGTAGGGTAAGTGGGGTATTTCCAGAGGGCAGGGGGCACTTCCTGCTGGGGAGCAGTTCTGGCAGATGGGGCATGGGGGGTAATTCTTGAGGAATAGGGGGCAGATGGGGCAGTTCTGGGGGGAAGAGAGAGAGACAAGCAGGGGGGTAATTCTGGTGGGGAAGGAGAGCAATACTGGATGGATATTGGAGCAGGAGGGGCAGTTCTGGGGGTGTAGATAGTGGAGGCAGCTCCTGAGGGGGCTGATAGTGCAGGGAGTGAGGTGACCAGTGAAAGGGCAGGGAGCTTGTTTTAGCAGGGGGCAATTAACCAAAGGGGCAGGTACAGAAATGGAGCCAGTCTCAACGGCGCGCTCAGGACTTCGGTTTTCTCTTTATATTTACAAGAAAGTCTCATCTCTTGCATTAAAAATGCCCCCCCAACTGCCCCCCAGGGCAGATAAGCAAGGCCCAGGGCCAGGGGGGCAGGAGGGGGGTGCAAAACCCTAGCATCTCCCCACACCCCTCCCCTTCCCTCAGTAAAAACAGTCCTGTGTCTCTCATCTCCCTCCACGGGGCAGAAAAATAGTCCCCAGGGTAGGGGGGCAATTCCAGTCGGGGGGGGCAATAAGGAGGTGGAGGGGTCATTTGCCTCCTGTGGCCCCCCCAAATGTCTTGGTGATAAAAATAGACGTTCTCTGGCTCATTTCCAGGGCGATGGGTCTGTCTGACAGGGGCACCGGTGGCCATGTTGGTGGTAGGCCTCAGGCAGGGTGGTAGTGGTGGCCATTTTGTTGTAGGCCAAGGCGGGGCTGCAGCGGTGGCCATCTTCACCATAGGCTGAGCTTAGGGTAATAATGGCAGCCATCTTGGCAGTAGACTGAGGCAGGGGTGATGATGGCAACCATCATGGTGTGGCTGCAGAGGCGGCCATGTCTGCGGTAGGCTGAAGCAAGGCCATGGCACTGATGGAGGGTAGGCTGTGCTGTCAGCCATACTGGCAGCAGGCCAAGGCAAGGGGGACGATGGCAGCCATCTTGTGGTACTAGGCCTAGGCAGGGCTGTGGTGACGGCTATGTTGACAATCAGTTGAGGCAGGGCTGCAGTGGTGGCCATCTTGGCGGTAGATCACAGGGAGGGGCTGCACTGGTGACCATCTTGGCAGTAGATCATAGGGAAGGGATGTGGTGATGGCCATCTTGACGCTAGGTTGAGGAAGGGGCAATGGTGGTAGCAGCCTTGACCAAACTGGTGGTCATCTTGGTGGCAGGTGAAAATTAGGGTCCATCTTGATCATAGGCCAAGGAAGAATTTATGGTTGGCTGGAAGCCAAAGACAGGACTTATAGTGGTGACCATCTTGAGGGTAGGCCAAGGATGGGCTTTGAGCACAAGTGGTAAGTTGAGGAAGGAGGTGGGGAAGGGGCATTTATTGGTGGGCATCTTGGTTGTGGGGTTGGCTTCTCACCATCATCATCACATTGTATGCTAGAGCAGGAAGTTCCATCTTTAGGAAGAAGCCTGCTGATGGCCATCTTTGATTTGGGAACCTTCCATGCCCGGTTGCAGATCACATCGGTGACAAGAACAGAAAGGGCCATGGAAGCAACCATCTCACTGGAATGAGGATCAGGGAAGGCTGGCCAACCGCCATATTGGATGGTAGACAAATGGAATCCCGTATAGACAGCCATCTTGAATTTTAGCTTGCTTGGAACCCCATAGGGAGGCCATCTCGGATTTTGCCACTCTTTCTGCCACCTGGATTTTCAGTGCACAGGTGGCCATCTTGGATAGCAACGTGAGCGGCCATCTTGGGAATCCAAATGTGGACAGCAATCTTGGACTTCAGAGCACCAGCAGCCATGGACAGCCATCTTGAGCATCAAATCATAGGCAGCCATCTTGGATGTCACCCAACCAGTAGATTGCTTGGTTAGAAATACTTGTGACAGTCTTGTCCATGAACAGCCATCTTGGATCTCACCATACACACAGGTTGGGTAGCAACACGTGCAAAGCCACCTGGGATGCCAGCTGCAGGTGGCTATCTTGGATTGTGACACCCAACCAGTTCCCAATAAAGATGGGCCTGTGCAATCAATACTAGGGGGCATGTGAAGGCAGGGGAGAGGGGCATCATCTGGCAACAGAATAAGGCCGAGATGGGGCTGAGGAGGGCAGAGGCCTGGCATGACCCCCACTGCTGCTGGCACCCTGTCCTACTCACAATAGAATTGGGGGGCAGGGGAGAGACCTGGAAATGCCCCTCAAATCCCCCCCCCACCGAGAAATTAACCCCTTCCCCCTGAAAGGGTGCTGAATTTGGCACAGATCTTTACAAAATGCAGTAAAAAAAGAAAACAAACCCAAAACGAAACCCTAGTTATAGGTAGAGAAGAGATAGAAAACCCAGAGAGCAAAGCTCTCTCTGGCCCCCTCCCCCTGAGATGCCATCACACCTCCTGTGTCCGCTTGTGGGGAGGAGAAGGGGGGAAATCCTGTGCTTCTGAGGTCACTACTCTCCCCTCCTCCCACCCATGTCTCAGGGTGCCCCAACCTAGGGCCCACGGGCGCTGCACGAGGGATAGATGGAGAGACTGGATGAATGGGGAGACAGGGTGTGTGGGGATGAATAGATGGATTGAGGGAGTATGTAGGGAAAGAAGGAGGGCTGTGAAGGGATGGATGAAGGGTGTGTTGTGTGAGTGGATGGATGGCTAGATAGAACGTATAAGGTTTGATGGACAGATAAAGGCCATGTGGATAGATAGAAAGATAAATATATAGAGGCCATGTAAGCAGATGGATGAATGGCTGGACTGATAGTGTGTCCAGACAGGCTTAACAGGCAGATAGGGGCTATGCAGGTGGGTGGACAGACAGATGGATGGACAGACAGATATAGAGGGTGTTGTTGGATAGACAAATGGATGGATAGATGCATGGATGGGTGTAGTATACATGACAAACAGAGGGGATGAATGGATAGAACAAATGAATGACCAAACGAACAAACAACTGAGGGGGCACATGGTAGATGGATGGATGGCCAAGTGAATAGAATGAACAAACAAACTGAGAAGGCACATAGGGGTGGGTGGATGGATGAATCAACCCCATTACCCTTGGACAGACAAATCCCATGAACATGCCTACTCAACGACCCCCTGCCCTCCCACTCAGTCCATGGGGGTCTCACCCCACTTTTCCCTCCTGCAAGCAAGCACTGGACCCCCCCACCTTTCCCTGACAGCCCCACCTCATCCAGCATCCCTCCATCCCCAGCCTAGACCTCCTCTCCAGTTTCCCAGGCTGTTTGGCACTTCTCCACTCACTCGTTCCTTCCTTCACTTCTGCAGCCAACAATGGCACCTCCAGAGCCATTGGGGATCTTGGGTATTTGGCACTGTTGGCTTGACAGAGAGGGAAAGAGAAGGAAGGGGGAAGGTGGCCAACGGAAGAATAGAGAGCAAAGGGCAGGAAGGAAAAGAAAAGCAGCTGATGGAGGAATAGACAGACGAGGCATCAAACCATTGGAAGAAGAGAGTGGGAAAGTGCCCCATAGAGGAGCAGACTTGGGTTGGGAAGGACAAACAAGTACAAAAGGAGGAATATGAAAGCCACCAGTAAAGGAGTAGGAGGAGGAAATGTAACCTTGTGAAGAAGGGGAAGGTGAAAGCAGCTGGTGGAGAAGACAGGATGGAGGAAGAGAGGCGGGTGGAGGGGGCATGCGTTGCAGGTGGGGAGGGGAAACAGGGACCTCCTTCCATCCCCTCCCCATCTCATTCTCTCCTTCCCCCCACTTGCTCCGGGTTTCTCGCGGGCACATGCAAACGCGCAGCGGGTCCCATGTCTCATTTCCCCCCCACCGAAAAAGTCTCTTCTGTGCATAAAAATGGACCCCTCCCCCCAAAAACCCTGCCCACCCGCCCCACCCCCTCCCCAAAAAATCCCGAGCTTCCGTCATCAATACATTCGCAGTCCAGGGAGGAGGAAGGGGGGAACGAATAAGGAAGAGGATGAGTCCAGGCATTGCTCGCCCCCTCCCTGAGACCCCCCTTGGGCTCCGTGGCAACAGTGGGGGGGGAGGGGGTCTCAGCCCCATGCCGTAGGGGGCTGGCAGCCTCTTGGGATAGCATTGGGTCCAGCCAATGGCATGGTGGGCATCCCCTTCTGCCATGTTGGATGACCACCATCCAGAAGAGTCAGTGGGTGGCTGACGACCTCTCTCCACCATCTTGGATGGCCGTTGGGTGGCTCCCACCCAACGGGCAGCTGGTGTCCCTTGTCTGCCATCTTGGATGGCCACTAAGCAGCGCCCACCCAACAGGCATTGGCATCCCCTGCCTGCCATCTTGGATGGCCAATGGGTGGCTCCCACCCAATGGGGAGCTGATGTCCCCCATCCGCCATCTGGGAAGGACATGACGTCGTCACCGTTAGCTGGAGTGGCAACCACACTGGGACCTCCTAAGGGCAGGGGGTGGCCCATGGTGCCTCCCTGTTGGAAGGACCTTGGCGGTATCCATTTGCTGTTGGACACCTGGATTCCCTGCTGCCATGGGGAGCTGAGGAAGGGGGACAAGGGGGCAGGGGGAGGGGGGAGGCCACTATACACGCGTGGTAGAGTGGGGGTGCGGCAGCGTGTTATTGTGGCCAGCTGGGAAAGTGTTGAATGGGTGCAAGGCCTGGATGCCCGTGATGGTGCTGGGGATCATGGTGATAGTGTTGGGCGTCATGAGCGGGACGTCGTCAGGCGCCCGCCGCAGGGCCAGGGTGTAGTCCGGGGGACAGGCCGGGCGCAGGAGCTCATGGGGCCTCAAAGGCTCCAGATCGTGGGTATCATGCTCGGCGTGCTTGATCTGCAGCGACATGATCTCCTCCTCCTGCCCAGTGTGGAGGAGGTCATTGGCTGCATTGCGTTGGGGACTCAGGCGACGAGCTGCTGCTGCCCCCACAGCCACCATACTGCCCCCCGGCGCTCCCCTCAGCTCATGCCTCTTGTCCCGCTTGTAGTAGAGGGCGGCAAAGGCCAAGATGTTGAGGAAGAGCAGAGAGGCCCCCACAGCCACCGTCACGCTGAGCTCCGTGGAGTAATCACGGGAGTCCCCTGGGAAGGGTGCGTAGCGGCGCCGGTCATCCGTCTCATCCTCATCAGGTGGGAGCGTGGGGAAGGGGCGGCGAGTAGTACTGGGTCCTGGGCGTCCGCCAGGGGGCCAGCGGGTGCCATAGGGTGGGAGGCGGGTGGTGGTGGATGTGTAGATGATCTCATGGAGGTTGTGGAGGTGGGGCACCAGCTCCAGCCAGAAGGCCACTTTGTTGGCTCGGTAATTGTCACGGACGCGGGGCTTGAGGCCAATGTGTAGATACTGCTTGTCCTTGGTATTGAACTTTGTCCACACCACCTCCTCAAAGCGGTTGGGCTTGGTGTGAATGAACTTGGTGTCCTGGGGGACCGGCTGATTGGGGTCACTGCAGCGGGAGGAGAGGGGAGGGAAAAAGAGGTTAGTTGGGATGGGGGACCAAGAGGAGCCACCCACCCACCTACCCAACCCAACAGACATCCATCCATCCATCTCCAGACGTGCATCCATATCCATCTCTCCATCTACCCACCCGATCCACCATCCATCCATCTTCACTCACCCACTGGCCATCCATCCATCCCCACATATCCATCTATCCATCTCCACGAGCCCACTCATCCATCCATCCATCTCCATTCATCCACCCAGCCAATCTAGTATCCATCCATGTCCACCTACCCAATGGCCATCCATCCATCTCCACACATCCATCCATGCATCTCCACCTATCCAGCCACTGAATCCACCACGCATCCATCTCCATTCCTCCATCCATCCATTTCCATCCCTCCACCCCATGGCCATTCATCCATCTCCACATGTCCATCTGCCTCCCCACCCATCCAACATTCATCCGTCTCCATTCCTCCATGTATCCAGCCACCCAACGGCCATCCCTCCATCTCCACGTGTCCATCCATCCATCAGCCCACTCAATCCATTATCCATCCATCTCCATGCATCAATCCATCCATCCAACTACCCACTCAAGCCACCCTCCATGCATCCCTAAGTGTCCATCCATTCATCTCCATTCCTCCATTCATTCGCCCACCTGACAGCTACCCATCCATCTCCATATATCCACCCCTCCATCTCCATGCTTTCCTCCATCCAATCACTCACCCAACCTACCATCCATCCATCTCTATGTGTCCATCCATCCACCCAACCCACCACCCACCCATCCTTCTCCATCTATCTGCCCAAAGCATCATCCATGTAGTCCTTCATATTCCCCACCCTCTCTCCCTCTTTGTATTCACTCCCAAACCCCCATCCATTTACCCATCCATTGGTCCACTCATTCCCGCCCATCCATCTCCTCAGACCCCCCAACCATCTATCTATCTGTTCATCTCCACACAACACACCATCCATCCATCCCACCAACTCCACTTTTCCATCCAATCGCCTTCCATTCATTCTGCACACACAGCTAGGCAGCTCCTCACTCTCATCCACCCACCATCACATATGTTCTTCTTTCCCTTTGACCCTCGTTCCTCCCTCCTCACCCCCTCCATGCTTCACCAGACAGCCAGCTGGCCCCTAGTACCATATCCCTCCCTCCCTCCATCTCCTCACCCATCCATCCACCCATCCATCCCTTCTAATTTCCAACCATCCACTCACCCTCACTCCCTTGCCTTCCTCATCCCTCCCCCCACCACCATCCGCTCACCCTGTCTTGGCAAAGTTGGTCCAGTAGGTCATCACCACAGCGCTCAGCATGACATCATTCTTGGAGAAGTTGCAGGGGAAGAGGTCAGTGGCCCCAATCATGGGAACGCCAAAGACGTAGGGGATCTCATCCCCATGGGCTGCATCAGCCCACTCAGGCCGTGCATCTGTCTGGCAGTGGTGGTAGAAGGTGTAGAAGTAGACGGGTGACTGGTACTCGGCATGGAGCTTGGCTGTGGCAACTGCCGGGGCCACCCACTGGTGGTCAGTGAAGAGGGCCAGGAGGGTCTTCCTCCTCATCTCCCCGTTGTCCCGATCGGCCCAATCTGTGTACATGAACTTAATGGTCTCCCGCAGGATGTCCTTGCCCTCTGGGTACCCGTACAGGTTGTCCACAAAATTGGAGATGGTGAAGTCGAAGTAGCTGGCTGAGATCCCGTCCTCATTCTCCATTGAGTCCTCCACGAACTTCAGCCCCTCACCCTGGTTCACCCCAATGAGAATATCATAGTTGAGGAACTCGCCTTGCTGCATCAGGATCTCAGGGTCATCAGGAACCACATCTCCATCTACCACAGGCCCAAAGGCAATGTGGTACCGGGCTGGCTGGATGTCCTGGTCTACCAGCTCACGGTAGGGTTTGCGGCGGAGGCACTCCACTGCCTCGGCCGTGTCCAGGTGATCACAGCCTACCTTGGAGGCCAGCAGGCGGGTGTACTTGAGGGGCTGGTAGTTGACAGACCAGCTGGAGATGGCTGTCCCACTCTGTGCGATGGCCTTCTGGAAGAGACCTGGGTGGGAGTGCGGGAGAGGGTCAGATGGCAGGGGGAGGGGACGATGGATGGATAAGAGAAGCATAGGTGGATGGATGGATGAAAGGCTGAGAGAGATGGATGGACAGATGAAGGCCTATAGTGGATGGATGGATGAAAAGCTGAGAGAGATGGATGAAAGGTTGAGAGAAGGATGGATGGCTGGCTGGACAGAGGAAGGGCTAAGAGAAGGATGGCTGGATGGATGGGTAGAGGCAGTGCCTGTGGATAGATGGCCAGATTGTTCCCCAGGGCCCTGGGGCTGTGGCCCATTCCCTGAAGGGGTTCCCCCGGGAGAGGGTGGGGCCGGTACCTTCCGAGTGGTGGGAGAGGATGAGCAGGTTGACACAGGAGGCACCGGCGCCCGAGCCGAAGATGGTGATTCGCTCGGGGTCGCCCCCAAAGTGCCCGATATTCTCGTTGAGCCACCGCAGCGCCTGGATCTGGTCCAGCAGCCCGTAGTTGCCTTTGGCCGCCTGGTCCCCCGTGCTGAGGAACCCTGGGAAAGGCAGGGGAGGGGTCATACCAGCCTTCAGAGGCCCCTCCCCCATTCCACCCAGCCCCCAACATGCCCCACCCCAGAGGTGACTGCATCTCACCCCCCTGGGTGAGGGAGCTCGGTATAATCCACTGGCCCCCTTGGGGGCAAAAGCGGAAGGAGCATGCGGATGATAGCCCATCCCCTCAGGAAGAATGGCCCTGTTCCCAGCCCCTCCTGGAAGGCCAAAAGACCCCTCTTCATTGTGTTCCCCCTTGCCAGAGGGGCAGTAAGGGGGGTATGAGCAAAGGGCATGGAGAAAGGTTGGAGGAGAGATGGATGAGTGTGGGGAAGGATAGATGGGTAAAGGGATGGATAAAGGGTGTATTGACCGGATGGATGGATGGATGGATGGATTGAGGGTATATTGGAGTGGATAGACGGGTGGGGGATGGAAAGAAAGTGTTGAGTAAATGGATGGATGGAAATGGAGAGAGGGAAGAAAAGAGAGTGTGGTGAGTAGATGGATACATGGATGGATATGTGGGATGAGTGGTGTGTTGGGTGGATGGAGGAAGGGTATATTGGGTGGACCAAGAAATGGATGGATGGGGACAGGGATGAACGGAGGAGTGGGGATGTATAGACAGGGTATTGAGTAGAAGGATGGAGGGATGGATGAATGGCATTTTGGGTGAATGGCCAAACGAGTGAGTGGACGGAGAGGCGGAGGATGTGTTGGGTGGATCAGGGGATGGATGGATACATGGGTAGAGGGAGGAATGGAAGAGTATGGGGATGGATAAAAAGCTGTGTGTGGGATGGATGGAGTGTTGGTTAGATCAGAGAATGGATGGAAGGATGGATGGATGGGCAGATGGATGGATGGAGGGTTGTTGGGTGGTCAAGGGGTGGATGGATGGATGGGTAGTGTTGGGTAGATCAGGGGATGGATGGATGGATGCGTTAGGTGCTCAAGGGGTGGATGGATAAACGGTGTGTTGGGTGATCAAGGGATGGATGGATGGAGGGTGTGTTGGGCAGATCAGAGGATGGATGGAGGGATGAAAGGAAGCATGGGGCTGGGGGCTGGGGTGGGGTGGGGGCATGGCCTCACCAAGCACGCCAAGTCGGTAGTTCATGGTGACCACGATGACATTGCCGTAGGCGGCCAGCACACTGCCGTCGAACATGTTGCCCGTGCCCTCCATGTAAGACCCGCCATGGATGAAGAGCATCACTGGCTTCTTCCCACTGTCTCGGATGTCTGTGGGGTGGGAAGAGAGACTGGATGTCACAAGCTGCCCCACCCCCACATCTGCCGGGAACCTGCTCCGGCCCTTGGCCCACCCCCCCGTCCTACTTCCCTTCCCCCGCCAATCTGCCCCCCTCTCCCCGCAGAGCTGGGGGGTGGGGCTTGGGCACAACTAAAGCCCCCTGCTATGGCTCTGTTGACCAAGAAGGGGAAGCTTCCCCCCTCCCTCCCACCAAGGGGTCAAGGTTCATGGAGCTAGAGGGATCAGAGGTGAATGAAGTCATGGCAGAGAGCAGAAGGTCCCTTTCATGGATATGTGTATATGGGAGAACTCAGGAGGGGAGGGGTCAAAGGTCAACAGGGCAAAAGGGTCTGGGGTCAGAGGCCCTGGGACAGGGTGTTTCTAGAGTCCAGAGGTCACTGAGCTGAATGGGAGAGGGGGTCAAAGGTCAACAAGGCAGAAGGCCCTGGGGCTGGAGGCTCTGGGATGGGGTATTTCTAGGGGCCAGAGGTCACCGAAATGAATGGAGAAGGGGAGGGGGTCAAAGATGCCTG
Organism: Caiman crocodilus; assembly: GCA_030014935.1. Classification (NCBI taxonomy): domain Eukaryota; kingdom Metazoa; phylum Chordata; order Crocodylia; family Alligatoridae; genus Caiman; species Caiman crocodilus. The sequence continues at coordinate 21,539 of JAGPOW010000356.1, read as the reverse complement.
GAAGAGGTCAGGGGTCATGAGCCCAGTGCAGTGGGAGTCTGAGGGCTGATGCCCGAGGGGTCAGAGGTCAGAAGTATCTTCCAAGGGGTGGTCAATGGCTCCACCCAAGGGTCAAAGGTCGCCTGCCGACCCTCCCGTTTCCATGGAAACAGCCCGAAAGATGCCCCCCCCAGAAACATGCTTCCTTTTCTAGGTCACCTCCATCTCCATGGCAACCGGGGGCCTCGTTAATTCTGTGCCAACTGGAGAGTGTTAATTAGACTCAACGAGGCCTTAATTAGCGGCTGCTGCTCAGCCCCGCCCCCTGCCCTGCACCCGGAGGGGTGATGGGGGAGCACACATACCTGCACACTCATCAAACCTCTCACACACTCACCAAGACCTACATTCAGGATATCCAGGCCCCACACACTTGTCATGTCTCTCGCACACTCACTGAGTCCCTTGAACACACACAAAGGCATGTGCACATACCCAGACACTTACACACTCAGCAGAGCTGTTACATGCTCACCGAGTCCCTTGCACACTTACCAAGGTTCTTGCGTGCTGAGTCCCTTGCACACTCACTAGAGCTGCCACAATGAGCCATATGCACACTTGTGGGGGCTCTCATACTCACCAGGGCGCTCTCACACATGTCCAGCCCCTTGCACACTCATGGGGGCTCTCACAAACTCACCAAGCCATTCATACACTCATGGCTCTAATACCTGTGCCCAGCCCCTCTCTCACTCACCAGGATTCCTGCAGGTGTCCATCCCCTCGCACACACATCCAGCCCCTTGCAAACTCACCAGAGCTCTTGCACACATTCAAAGAGGTCAGTGGACACATGGGGGCCTGTCACACACTCACCTGCCAGCTCGCACACCTCTCCCATCACTCAAACCCACACCCTGTGGTTCATCTGCCCCTTCCCCCTTGTGTACACGTTCTGGCCGTGCATACACACTCAGCAACATCTGAACCCCAGACAATACACCCCCTCCACTCCCCATCAGTAGCACACTTGTGCACTTCCATGGCTACAGGCACAAGACACTTAGCTACAGGGCTGAGATTGGATGTGTTCATATTTATGCACACGTGCACACACACAGCAAAACCAAGGTACCTGGAATATATGTGTATATGCATACACACACACACACACACACACAACCCAGGCACCTGAGACATGCATGTATGCACATGCACACACACACGCATGCACAGAACTTGGGTGTCACACACATACAACCCAGGCATCCGGGACAGACAGACAGACACACATACACACACAGCACAATCGAGATGCCTGGGACATGCACATGTGCACAATCACACATACACACAGATGCACAGAACTCAAGGGATCTCTCTCTCACACACACACACACATACAAAGTGCAGGCATCTGGGATATATATATACACGCACACACAGGCACACATGCATGCACACACACAGAACCCAGACATCCATCACACACACACACACACACACACACACACACACACAGAACTTGGTCATCTAGGACATGGGCACACACGCACATGGGCACACATGCACATGCACACACAGGTATCTGGGACTCACACAAGGGAGTTCAAAGTGGGGGGGTCAGTTCTGGGGCAACCCCTATGGGCACAGGGGAGAGGCACCACTGTGACCCCCCCAGTCTGGTGCAGCACCCCTTTCTATCCCCAACACTGCTGTGGGGTCGATATGGGTCGAATGTGGGGAGGGGTCCGGGCTTCCAGTACCTCCCAGTCCCCCTTTCCCCAGCTTCCAGTTCAGACCAAAACTGTTGTGGGGGGGAGGGAGATAGAGGGGAACAAGGGTCCCCCCTCCCCCTGCCAGCCTCATGTGCACCGCAGCGTTAGAACCACCCCGCCCACCAAAAAGGCCAAAAAAATAAAAAATAAAAATAAAAAAAAATCAAGAAATGGGTAAAAAAAAAGGGGGGGAATAATAATAATAATAATAAAAAAACCAAGCAATTGTTTTTGGGGCCAAAAAAACCCCTTTGGGGCAGCCATTTTGGGCGGAAAAGGCCCGGATTTGGGCCGAAGAATGAGGAGAATCAGAAAAACTATGAATGAAAAAGTGGGTAACCAGCCCTGCTTCGGGAGCTGCTGTGGGGCTGGGGCTGGTTTCTATTGATTTGGGGCGTTTTGGGCTGACGCAGGTTCGCTTTTGCTGCAGGTCCGATTGGGCAATTCACTGTTGATTGCCGAGTCCAGGCCTGGCCAAGTTGACTTGGGGAGTAGGGTGGGTTGTTCCCACTTTTGACTATTTCTAGCTCTTTTTTGTTGATGTATTTGAAAGGGTGGCACTGAGATTTGCTTATTTTTTATTGGCTCTTCCTCACCGGCTCTTGCTTTTGATTGGTTCTCCATTGCCAGTTCTTGATCCATCAGGGCCAGTTGATGATTTTGTGTTTTTGGGGAGATTTTTTGCTGGTATTTGTGGGTTCAAGGCTTGGTGGTTTTTTCTTTTACTGATTGTTGTGAGTTTCCAGGGTGTTTTTGCCAATTTTTATTGATTCCAGCTCATTGTTTCCTGATTTTTGTAGGTTTGTGCTTATTTGTGTGTGGTTTCTGGTGATTTTTAATGAGATCTAGTGGGGGGTTTTGGCTTTTAATGACTCACTACTTTACTATTCACTATTTGCTGATTTGTGTGTGTTTAGGGAACACCTTTTCTAATTTTTTATTGATTCCAGGTCACCATATGCTGATTTTGATATGATTTAGGGTTTTTTGCTGATTTTAAATGACTCTCGGTCACTATTTGCTCATTTTTGCGGGTTCTTGGGGAGAGCATTGATTTTTTTAATTAATTCCAGGTCACTATATGCTGATTTTTGTAGATGGGGGAAGGGGGTTGGGGGGAAGGTTCTAGTATTTTTTGCTTTGTATTGATTCCTGGTCACTATTTACTGGTTGTTTTGGGGGCGTTGATTTTTTGGGGCACTAGTGAGTTTTTTGGCCAATTTCAAACACCTAGGTCATGATTTGCTATTTTTTGTGCATTTGGCTTTGTTGATTTTTGTTGGCACTGAGTTGCTGATTTTTCATTGAATCAAGGGCACTATTTGCCGATTTTTGCGGGTTGTAGAGTTTTTTGCTCATTCTTATGGGGTCTAGAGGGGTTTTTTCCTGATTTATATGGGTTCTTTGGGTTTTTTTGCTGATTTCTTGGGGCTCTTCTGAGGTTTTTTGGGTTATTTTGAATGGCTAAGTCATGGCCTGCTGGTTTTTGTGGGCCCTTGGGTTTTTCTAATTGGTTTTTATTGTTTTTGGGGGGTTGCTGATTTTTATTGACTTAAAGGTACTGTTTTTTTTGTGGCCTCTAGAGGTTTTTTGTTGTTTTTTTCTGCGTTTTGTGTGGGTTGCTCATTTTTAATCATTCTAGGTCACTGCTGCTTTGTGTACATTGGCGGTGTTGCTCATTTTTGTGGGTTCTGGGGGGCTTTTTTATTGATTTTTAATACTTATAGGTCACTATTGGCTTTTTTTGGTAAATTCTAGGGGGGGGGTTGTGATTTGTGTGCATTCTGGGGCGTTGCTATTTTTTTTTATTGATTCCAGGTTACTATTTGCTGATTTTTGTAGGTTCTCAGGGGCTTTTTACTGATTTTTTGGGTTTCTGGGAGGGGTTGCTATTTTTGATTGGTTCTACATCATTAGTTCCTGATTGGGGGGGGGGGGATCTAGAGCTTTTTCTTACTGTTTTTTATTGATTCAAAGGACTATTTGCTGCTTTTTGTGGGTTCCATGGGGTTTCGTAGCTGAATTTGATTGGTTTTGGTTCAGCTCCTGATGATCTTTAGGGCCCCTGGTTCCCTATTCCACATGGACTCTTTAGGTCACAATGGGCTAGTTTTTATTGGTTCTGGGTAATTTTTATCTAATTTTTTATCAGACTGGATGGCTTTTCATTGGTTCCAGGGCAGATTATGCTGATTTTGATAGGTTCTATTCACATTCGTCATGGTTTTTAGGGGTTATAATGGTTTTCTTATGAGTTCTGGGCCACTGATGATTTCTGTGCGTTTTAGCTCAGTTTTGCTGATTTTTGGCTATTCTCATTCAGTTTCTGCTGATTTTTTATTAATTGTAGGGGGACTTCTTGCTGTTTTTTTCCAGGCTCTTATTCAATTTGTGGTCATTTTTATCATCGCTAGTTGTTGACTTTTGTGGGTTTTGAGGTTTTTGCACATTTTTTTCTGGGGTCTAGTTCAGTTTTCGCTGATCTTTTTACCAGCTCTACATCACTCATTGTTGATTTTTGTGGCTTCAAGAAAGGTTTTGGCTGATTTTTGTGGCTCCTACAAGTTTTTTCTTGCTGGTTGTGTGAGTTACATTTTGTTTCTTTGCTCATTTTTATCAACCCTAGTGAAGTTCTGGCTCATTTTTTAGGTTTTAATTCATGGTTTGATGACTTTAACGGGGTCCCATTCAGTGTCTGCCAATTCTTCCCAGTTCTAAGCTGGTTTTGGTGGTTTCTACATTATTTTACTGGAGTTTGATTGGGGTCTACCTCATGGTTGGTTGTTTTTTGAGAAGCCCGTTGATTTGGGGGGGCGTGATTTGGCTTGGTTTTCATTCATTTACTGTTGAATTCCTGCTGGTTTTGGTGGCTTCCCATTGACCTTTTTCATGGATTTCCATTGGATTCTGAGGGTTTTTCCTGTTGATTTAATAGATTTGGGGTTTTTTTTTCTTGTTCTTCGTTTTGTTTGGGGGACACGTGTTAATTTCTCCTGGATCTTTCTTCATTGGTTCTTGTTCATTTGGGGTTTTTGGCTTGATTTTGGTTAATTACTGTTGGTTTTTGTAGGGGGTGGGGATGTTGGTCCTGGTTATTTTCTTTACTAATTTTTATTGCTTTTTATTGATTTGAGGTTTGGGAGGTTTTTTTAATAACATTATTGCTCTTTCTTGGTTATTTTTTTGGGGTGTCTCTCCTCCCCATTGAATCTAGATGATTGGGGGTGGCTATTGTTGGATTTTCTGTTGACTTGACTTGATTTTTGGGGCCGAAAAAGGCTATTTTTTGTTGTTTCAGTTTTCAAAAAAATACACCAAAAAAATGATGGTTTTAGTTGATTTTTTTGTGGACATTTTGGGGTTTTTCTTCTTTTGGGGCTCACGGTGGTTGATTTCAGGTGATGTTTTCATTGATTCTGGTTCCAGCTGAATCTCAGCTGAATTTGAGGTGGGTTTTTCTTGGTTACAGATCTGGGGTTGGTCAAAGGCCCTTGACACCCAACTTGCATTTTGAGCCATTTTGTTGCTGTTCAGTCAGGGTCTTTTTGGAGGGATTCTGGACATTTTTGGTTAAATTGGTTGGACGGTTTTGTTAGGGTCTTTTGGTTGGTTTTGTTGATTCTTTTAAAGAGGATCTGTGGTGAATTATGATGGATATGGGGAGAATTTTTTCCCCCAAGTCTTTGGCTGGTTTCTATTGAGCTTTTTTGGCCTTTTATGCCGAGTTTTGTTGGGGTGTTAGCTGTTTCAGTTTTTGTTGCAGCTGAACAACCCAACAAAATGCTTTTTCTGGTTGGATTTTATTGGCAGTTTTTTGGCTGTTTTTTCCCTGCTTTTGTTGAATCTTTGACTGGGTTGGCTGGTTTGTGTTGAATTTCTGGCTGGTTTCTATTGGCATTTTCGGCTGATTTTTAGCTGGATTTTATTGAGTTTTTGGCTGGTTTTGTTGGGGTTTTTCTTTGGTTTGTGTGGAGTTTGTGGCTTGTTTTGTTGGGTTTTCCCTGGTTTTTGCTGGGCGTTTTGACTGCTTTTGTTGGGGATTGTTGAGATTCGCTAGTTTTTGTTGAGTTTTTGGCTGGTTTCTATTGGGTTTTTTTGGCTGGATTTTTGCTAGGTTTTGTTGAATTTTTGGCTTGTTTTTGTTGGGGGTTTTGGTGGCATAATTTTCTCTTTTTTTTTTTTTAACAGGTTTCTGCTGGGTTTTGTTGGGTTTTTGTTGAGGTCTTAGCAGGTTTATATTGGTTTTTTTCAGCTGTTTTTTTCCCTGAGTTTTGTGGAGTTTTGGGCTGCTTTCTGTTGTTTTTTTTTGGCTGGTTTTATTGAGTTTTTGGCTGGTTTCCATTGTGGGGGTTTTGGCTATTTTTGCTGAGTTGTGTCGAGTTTTCCCTTGGTTCTTGTTGGGTTTTTTGGCTGCTTTTGTTAGGGTACATTGACTTTTTGTTTGGGTTTTTTGCTCCGTTTCCGGTGATGCTCTCAGTGGCTGTTTACTGATTTCCTTGGGCAGCTTTTGCTGCATTTCAGTGGGTGTCCCTGATGTTGACTGGATTTTCATGGGGATTTTGGTTGATGGTTTTGGGCAGCTTCTGTTGGCTGGTTTTTGTGTTGCCTCTGGGGATTTTTTGGTCAATATGGGTTGACTTTTGGGTTGTTTGTTGTTGATTTGGGGTTTGAGTTGGATTTTTTAAATCATCTTTATTTGACTTCTTGGTTGGTTTTTGTTGATTTTGAGGGGTTTTGTTGCTTTTTTTAAATCAATTGTGTTTGATTTTTGTGTTGTTTCTTGCTAACTTGGGGGGCTTTGTTTTTTTTTACTCAGTTTTGGTTGACTTTTTTATTCCTTTTTGTTGATAATATTTGGGGGTTTTAGTTGGATTTCTTGATCAGTTTTTGTTCACTTTGGGGGATTGTTGGGTTTTTTATATTATTATTGATTTCTGTTGATTTTTTTGCATTGGGTATTAGTGACTGGGGATTTTTGTTGACTTGTGGGGTGTTAGATTTTTAAATTTTATTTTAATCAATTCCTTTACTTATTTGTTGGCTTTTTTTTTGTGGATGGTCTTTTGTTGGTTTTGCGGAGGGGTTGGGGGGGGAATTTTGCTGATACTTCCCCCCCCCAGGAACCAAAGAAAAGAAGGGAAGTAAAAAAAAAGCAAAAAAAAAAACAATAAGAAAAGAAAAAAGGCAAGAAAAAGAGGTGGAAAACATGCAGCCGAAAATACCTTCATCAGCTGAGGGATTGTTTCCAGACGGGTCGTCCCGTTTTTTTGTGAGTGGACCTAAGACCAGGGAAAAAGAAGAAAAAAGAAAAATTGGGAAAGTGGGGAAAAAAACGAGAGAAAGAGCAAAGAGCAAGAAAAAAAATACACCAAAAAAAGAGAGAAATCAAGAGGGATTTTTTTTGCTTTAAAAAAAAAAAAACAAGGAAAAAACCACCCAAGAACAGTTAAAAAAATACAATTTTTTTTTGTTCAGAATCGCAATTTTTTTTCCATCAATGAGCAAAATACCAGATTTTTCCCCCGAAAAAAGGCCACAGAGAAAGAGAGAGAGACCGAGAGGACACGGGAAGCAGCTGTTGAGTCAAAGGTGGTTAAAGGTAGGGTGGGGGTAAGAGGAGGGGAGCTGGGGGGCTACAGGAGGAGGGAGATAGGTCAGGTCCTGTGTCCCACAGCTGTGAGCTCTGTGCCGGGGGGATAGATGGACAGATGGGCACAATGACTAACAGAAAGAAAGAAAGAAGGAAAGATTATAGAGAGATGGATGGATATGTGGGGGTTGTGGGGACAGTGGATGGATGGAAGGATGGACAGACAGAGGCTTGTTGGGTAGATCAGGAAATGGATAAACAGGCACAATAGAGAGAGAAAGAGAGACAGAGACAGAGACGGGGGATGGCTGTGGATGGATGGACAGATAGAAGTGTATGGAGTAGGCCCAGTGTCTGGACAGACTGGCAGAAGAAAGAAGAATGGATGGCAAGACGGATGGACAGCCAGAGGGGATGTGTGGGGAGGGATGGACAGGAAGAGACGGATGTGGGACTGAGGAATGGGCAGAGATGAAAGAAAGGACAGAGCGAGAGAGGGAGGGATGGACATGTGGGAGATTATGGGGATGGACAAACAGACTAAGGACTGACCAGACAGACTGACGGACAGGTTGGGGTGTGAGACCAGATGGACGGACCAGGGGGAGGGGGGTGGAAGGGAGGGAGCAGTATACATGGGCACCAAGGCCCTGGGGACTGAGACAGCAGGTTCAGACCAGATGTCCCCCGATTCCAGGGGGTCCAGGCTGCAGGGGTCCAGCAGCCCCCAGACCACCACCCTCTCCACTTCCCATGGCATAGTGCAGAGCCACCTCGGATGTCTGAATCCCCAGCTCTCACCCCCCCAGCCCCCTTCCCCTCCCAGAGACCCCAGGCATCCTGACAGCCCCTCTGCTCTTGCCCCCTCCATCATTAACCCCTCACTAGCCAACCACTGCAAAGGAACAGGCAGCAAAAAGTTGGGGCGAGGGGGGCTGGGAGCCCAGACACCTGGGGTCTTTGGAGGGGAGTGGAACCAGGGGTGACAGTGGGGGCTGGCTGGGGGCCCGGATGCCTGCGTTTTATCCAACTCTGAGGGCGGTTATGGGGCTGCAGGGTGGGAGGGTTGGGAGCCCAGGCACCTGGTTCTATGGGGGAGCACTGGACTCAGTCAAGAGCATCTCAGGACAGAGTGGGGGGTTGGAGGGATGCCTGTGCAGGAGGGGCCTGCCCCCCCAGAATGCCTTGGAGGACCTCCCCCATTCCAGAATGCCTTGCAGTTCCTGAGGGGGGGACTGGGGGAACCCCACAGCCCCCCCTTACCCCAGACTCAACCCCTCTGCCCACTGTCACTTGGTTTCTATGGTAACTGCCATCCCCCCTTCCTTGAGATGGGGTAGGGGGACAATCCCCACCCCCATGGCATGCCAGCCCCCTCCCCCACACCAGACACCCTACAGCTCAATGGCAACCCTGGCAGGGCTCTTGCCCCTCCCCCTCCATTAAAAACATCCTCCCCTCCAGACCAATGGAATGGACTATTCCACAATACCCCCCTAGCCAGCCCAATGGACCACTCCACAACACTCCCGTGCCAATGGCATGGACCATTCCCAAGACACCTCATCAAGTCATGCAATGGTTTGCTCCATGACACACTCCCACCAGCCCAATGGAATTGTCCACAACAACCCCACCAATGGGGAGGGACCATTCCATACCACACCCCC
>JAGPOW010000352.1:83587-99946 GCA_030014935.1 Caiman crocodilus | reverse complement strand
TAAAAATGGCGGGGGGGGGGGGATCAAGTCAGTGGAGTTGCAGTGGAGTAAAGCTAAAGTGAAAAGAGAGTGTATCACAAGCACATCTGCAGAATAGGCATATATTAAAATACTTATAGATGGAAATCAATGTTGTCTCATGGGAAGGTCAATGAACCATGAGACTTTGCTTCCAGTCATGGCTCAGCCATGACCCTAGTGTGTTACCTTAGTGAAGTCATTCCCTAGTTTTTTGCTTCTGTTTCCCTTCATCTCCCTTTGACCTTCATGCTCTTTTTAAGGTTGTGATCTCCAGACAGAACCTGTCTTATACGTCTGGACAAAAGATTTTTCCTTTCCTTTCTTTTTTTTAATGCATGTAGATGCAAGTCAGCTTGTATCAGGGAGAGCTGGTTGCTAATCATAGCTCTAATACACAGGTTAGCCAACTCCCCCATTTTTTTCCCGACAATTTGCAGGCTTTTTAGTAATAGGCAAACATTTTTACTGACACACGTTTTTACTGATATATGTTTTACATAATGTAAATGCATCTCTTCTCTCAGGCCCTGCCCTGATGCCAGATGCCAGTTAGAGGGGTGGGATTCAAATTTAGGAGTCTAACATCAACCATAGAAAAAAGTAAGACAGTTTGGTTGTTAGTAAAAAGTTTACAGTAAAAAAAAAAATATTATTGGGTGGGCAAACCTACTTGACTGCAGTGATCGTTTTACATTGTGTTGCCCCCGCACCCACACCAGGAGTCCCCTGACATACGACCTGATACCCCTGACATATGACCTTGACAAAATCACTTCCCCGCTTTTTACTTCTGTTTCCTTTCCCTCTCTTTGACCCTCATGTTCTTTTGAAGATTGTAAGCTCCTCCAGGCAGCAACCTTTCCAAAGGTCTTTTTTTGTGATAGTTATGATGGAGAATACACATCTGTAATTTACTGATAACTATTTCTTCTATTATAACGAAGCAACTGAGGCTAATTTTTCTTACCCAACTTGTAGGAAGGCAATATACTCAGTGACCGAGCTTAGGAAAGAGATGTGGAAGGAAGAATCCCTATTCATCAAGTCACCAATCATCTGCACGGCCCCTCGACTTAATCCTCCTTCTTTAATCAAATACTCCTGGTGGGGGGAGAGGAAGCAAAGTCAGCTTTTTAGGTTCATGTGACATACTGAGGATGGACAAAGAAGCAGGAGTGATAATATACTTTCCACAGTGGCAGAGCAGATGACCAAGGCACCTGGCCATCTTTGGGCATTCCTTTTGATAGGAGGTCATTTCCATGGACATATGGAGACGACCTCGGAGACAGAATTATTTTGAGACTAGGGGTGTTTGTACAGGTCACATTTTTTGCCCTTTCTTGTGCTCCAATGGTGTGACTGTTTGTAAGAGTGGGTTTTCTGGCACTTTAACAGTCTTTCTGGTGCATTAAAATAAAACTCCTCAGCCATAGTTTATTTTGGCTCATGAATTAAAGTGTCACATCCATGGATTCATTATGTGCAAAGAAAAAGACACTGCAATGATCCTCTTTGTCCAACAGATGGACAAATTTAAAATAATAACATTTAAAATTTTATAAACTGAATTAATTTAATGAGGATTAAACCCCATGACAGGCACCCTAGCACAGCTCTATTACTTACTCCTTTTCCCTGCTGGAATATTTCTCCTTTTTCTTCCCATTTGAGAAATTGGGCCCTTTAAGGCAAGTTAGGCTGCATTGCTGGTGCAAAAGGGACTTAACAGTTGTGTAAACTGTCTCCTTAGTTTAGAATAACAAATATCACTTGGTAAGGAACTGATTTCAGAGTTACACCCTGGGCCTGGTAATAAAGACCACATGCTGGGGGGGAAAAAAGAGCAGAGTGGTAGGAGTGCATTGTATTCTGTCCCTCCTACAGACTTGATTGGACCATAGCGGACAGAAGATATATTTATACTGCAGCAGCAACCTCAGGTTGTCTCTATCAGTCATTTTTAAGCCCACTAGAGACCAGAGTCCTGATAGCACATACAGGGAGACACTTCAGAGTGGTCACACAAGTGGTTTTCTTGGTTTGTAGTGTGTGGATGAGAGTGGGTGGGTGGGCCGTGCTTGAGAAGGTACTGTCTGGCACATGCCTCTGCTGTGCTGTCGTCTTTTTCGGTGTGTAAATTCCAAGACCCTTAAGGCAGCTTTAACTTATCCAAAAGATGCTGGGTTGAGCCCTTTGTTCTTTCAAGAGATGAGGGAACAGATCCCACCTCTACCTTCCCTTTATTCCACAAATACAGTAACAAAGGTGTAACCAACTTCATACACCCAGGGTCTTGAAAGGAGGAGCCAGTTCTTCCCAGTTGTAACCCTTTAATTCAGAGGAGTTATCAGTACACACAATGAATATTTCCCCTGACATGCCATCAGGTGTTTACATCACCATGTCTTCTAACCTGCTCAGAGATAGCTGTGGGTCAGGCTGGGAACTAAAAACGTGAACTAAAATAGCCAGCTCTGCAGGATCCAGGTGAGGAACCAACTTACTCTCCATGGTTTGGTCAAGGAGACCAAAAAGCCATATTTAATGAATGTGGGTCATGCTCTTCTGGGTGCAGCTGAAGTTCAGAGCCAGCCCTGCCTAGTTTGGGCAAAATAGATTTTTTTGCCCTCTTCTGCATATTCATTGTAATGACAGGCATTATCATTTAAAGATTCCTCCTAAGGAGCCTGGTACAAGTTGGGAATTGGAAGATGGTTAGTGCCAGATAAAGAACTGGCAAAGAGGCCTGTCTACAGCTCCATAAACAAAGATTATTGTTAGCTCTTCACATATGCCTGTGCTTATTAAACCTGATGGTTACTACACTTACTAACTGCATTGATCTATTGGAAGATCTGGATTAGTTATCATCTCAAAATGATAATTGGGCTATTCTTTTTGCCCAGGTGATTGCCCAGTTTGTCCATAGGCCTCGCTAAAATGGAGAAAGAACCATGATGAACTGGAGGGGGGTAGGCCAGGAGAAGAGTGGGCCTCTAGAGCTTAATGCAAACTCCCCTGGGATTTAATGTAAAGGCTCCTTTGATTAACCTAGACCTTATGGACCTTGCTACAAAAACATATGTGGTCTGCTTGCCTGAAGAATTTGAAAAAAGAAATCATGTTCCTGAAAACAATGGAACATAAAAGAGCCTGATCTGAAGGAGTGTTTTTCCTCTGTGATCAGATTTTGGCTCCATCTGTGTCTGCACAGACCAAGATTATCTTCACTGAGACTCTGGTTCACAGAAAGCTTTTGCTCTGCAAATAATCCCCCTTAACCAATGTGAGAAAGTGTTATCAGGGTCAGTTTCCATTACCTTGGTAGAAAAGGTGTCATATTTTTCCCAGATTTCATTGCAGCTCCATCTGTAGAGTTTCTCTACTGCCTGTGTAGGAATCACAAACACATTCACGTACAGGAAGAGGCAGATGTAATTGTCTTAGAAACACAGCAAGTTAAGGTCTTGCACACATGGTATTCCATTGAGCAAAGTGCTAAGGGATGTCAATAAAAGTAGGAGCATTATACAATGGGGAGGCAGGACTGGATTGATCCTGTGCATACAACTAAGCAGCAACAGTTGGAATCTACTGACTTCATTGCTCAGATATGGAAACATGGATGTCCATTACAGTGGTTCTCAAACTCTGTGATCCTGCGACCCCGAATGCTGGATGGCAGCAGTGGAGGATGGAAAGTGTGCACACGGCAGCTGCCACCACTGTCCACCACTCTGCACTGCCGCTGTGCATATCCCCTGGGAAGTTTTTGGCCCTCTTTTACGTTGCTTGTGACCCCCTGGGCGGTTGCAACCCACAGTTTGAGAATCCCTGCACTAGTAGACACCTACATTGCTCCTTAGCACTACTCTGTGACCCACCCTCTAGGCCAAATCAGCCAGCCAACCAACCAACCAACCATCTACAGTAAAAAACTCAGAGCTCGTTCCCTAGCAGCAGCCCAACCCACCTCATAATTGGAAGCAAAGCATAAGGGAGAGACACGCAGTAGACAGACCAATTCCTAGAAGATCTCTGTTTGAGGAAACCACTTTAAAAATCATTGTACTCACTACTTGTTTCTTCTTTTGTGTGTGTAATATAGAAATAGGGAGGGCTGCTCATGCGGGTCAGCCTCTCTGAGGGTGACTTTCAGTTAGGCCTACATAGCAATGGGAGCAGCCACTTAAGCACTAAGGGAATTTTATTGGTTAATAATTAAGCATCTTGGCACTACTGGTGCATCCTAGGTTAGATGGCACCTGAGTGGGGGTCTTGAGGATTGGCAAGAGTTTTTGTGGGTGATATCTTTTATTGGACCAACTGCATGGCTGGGATAGATTTAAAGGAGCTTTCGGACATTAGAGTACCATTCTGCAGGTCCCTGGGAGAGAAGCAGGCCCAGCAGACCTAGATAGCAAGTGGAACCAAGGCTTGTATAAAACTCCACAGGATGTAAGAAAAATTATCAGGTAACCAACAGCCAATTTTTAAGAATTTACATTTTAGATTTTACGCCCTCACATGGCAGTTATGTAGTATTTCACATCTAAATCCTTTCCTAAATTGAGCTCTGCATGTACACAGGTCCCATTAAATTCAGTGAAGTTATTTCAGATCTATATCCATGCAAGCAAGGGGGGGATTCAAAGAACAGTATTTTTCTCATTTGCCTAACCTCAGTGTAAATTATAAATAATCTAGTTGGAGGCATTGGGTCTTATTCCTCTCTCATCAACCTAGTGTGAATCAGAAGTAACCATAGTACAGTTAGGGAGCATATGGCGGTGGAAAGGAAACGACTGTTTTGTGAGAAAAAATGATCCCGCTGATGGACCCATTTCACTAATGTGAGACAGATTTACTGATGTGCTTCTGCTGCTTTAGAGCACTTCTTTTATGAAAAGCAGGTGTAAATTAAACATTAGAAGCTCTCTTTGTACCTATTGCACTGTGTGATGCTAAGCGGATTTGAATCTGAAGGGGAATCCAGATATCATCTCCAGAAAATTGTCAGCACTAGCCACACTCAAACTTTCATTATACTATAATAGCAAACAAACCTTGTACATTGCTTCTGAAAATAGCTGAGTAGCAGACTTTCCTTTCTCTGACTCATTCACGGTATAGTTCAGGATTGCAGGGTTTCGGATGACATCTTTAGCTCTTGCTCTGATACCATTAATAAAATACCAGCCGTTGTCATGGCTCTGAGCAAACGGGTTTAAATGAAGCTTTAGTTTGTCAATAAAAGTTCGGACAATTCTGCCAGTAGGAGAAAAGAGAGAAGGTAGTTTTAGAAGAAGGAAAAATACATGCTTGTGGATGTAAAAAACCCCTCCTAAATGATGGGATAAAAATGGGATATATATCTCACAGTAATATAAAGGCACGCTGAGGAACATTTTAATATAATAAAAGGCTTTGCCTGCCTTTTCGTCTGTCTGTCCATAATGTTTTTGCTCAATAGGCTGGGGGCAGGGCCAGCTGAGTTAAAATGGGAGCCCCTGCACTCTACCTCCTGCAGCCTCTGGTGGGGTGGCGTCTTCTGCCCCACATCCACACGTGGCAAAAAAATAAATTTGCAGGAAGGGAGGGGGGAATGGGGTCGGACCTGAAGTGGAGGGGGATTGCGGGGGCTGGACATGGGCCCCCATCATTCTTGCCAGGCACTTTGCTAGTATTTACAGATTTGTGTTGAATCTGGGAAAGTTTTCAATGTCTAATCATAAGCCAAATTTATTCAGATAAAGCATAATCTCAGATGATGTTTTCAGGTCAAAACCAGTTAGGACAAGCCATGGATTTATATCAGTTACTGAATGCTGTGTCTGGAATATTTTAAGACATGCTCAGACCCCACAGTAATTTCCATGAAGAAAACATGAGCAGAGAGTGGACTGATAAAAGCATTACAAGTCAAATCCTATTTGCCTTTATAAGTGTGTGCACCACTTACATAGGTTCATAAGACCCAATTTTGACATTTATGTGATTGTAGATTCTATGCTGGATTTGGTTTGTCCTAGTAATGTGCATAACTGTGGCAGTGATGGAAAACTCTCCCATATTCTAGCCCTCAGTGATTAGGGTAATTGGCCAGGCAGAATAAGACCCAGGTTCTACATCCCTCTCACCCAGAGGGAGTTTGAATTCGTCTTTCCAGAAAACTGTGCTCATCACAAGGCCATGGGTGAGGCAGTGCCCAGAGCACATCCCAGTCCTTGTGAAGTTGATCCACTGGGTAGCCAAGAGGGGAAGGTACATGTGGCCCAGGAGGTGGATAAGCCAGAGTTGGGGTGAATCCATAAAATGAACACTGTCCTGGAAGTGAGAGGGGCTGTGGTTCTGATGCTAATTCTCCCCAGTGGAGCAGAAGCTCTCCCACTAACACTTGCCATTTTATCCAATGAATATGGAATGCAAGGGGCAAAAAAGTCATTGGTGCAGGGGTCCTTGTATTAAAAGGCAACTTGTTCCTCCCCCAAATATTCCCATGAAAAGGTTCCCTGGCTCTGCCTCAACCCTGCTGAACACAAAGTAATTCTTTCTTATTCCTTCATGGTTGGCTTGATTACCTGGTGCATTGACTTGGCATATATCATTCAAGCCTATTGACTCACTGATTCAGTGTATTAGCTTAGTACGGTGCTTATTTCCTTTCTCACCTTTCAAAAAAGAATCCATAACAGTTGCTTAGGACTGGTTTATTTTGTGACATTTCAACATGGCTGATAAACTCTGAGTGCAATGGTAACCCACACAAAAGAAAGCTGCAAGCCACTAACAAAGGAGTAATCATGTGTGGGATCTGGCTCAGGTTTAGGCAGCTTAGTGTAAGCTGCCTAAACCTGAATTGGGAGTGGTGTATGCAAGTATCTGTCGCTTGCCAGGAAAAGGTGTTAGCCCTGGAGGCAAGTAAGTTGTGGGGGGGAGGGCTAGTGAGTCTCGGGGGATGGAAGTTCTGCAGCAGAAATTGGCAGTTCCTCAAGGAGGGTCTGCCTGGTTTGGGCATTAAAAACTATTCTGGTCATGGGGGGGCTTGTATGTATCCTAAGTCTCTCACAAGTTTGATTCCTGTTTGTGTCAATGGGGTTTATTTGAGTGCAGTGAGCAGAGATGATCAAACTTTTTTTCAGCCACTTATTTATTGATGGAAAATATTTTTTTTTTCCTAAATGGTATTTTTTTTCCATTAGAACTTTTCCTTCTTTAAAAAGAAAAATTGAAATCTGGGAAAGGCATGTTCCTGGGTTTTCTTTGCAGGCTGAATTTTGAGGTTACTTTTCTTTTTTATCTACACTTAAAGGAAGAAAGAGGGGAAAAAGAAGTAGGTGGGGAAACAGAAAAAAATGGCAAAGTTTTGTTTAATTCAATTGACAAACGGGGCACTGACCCTCACATTGTTGGTAAGATCTTTAAGCCAATGAGCTATCCAATAATATGTATGTGGGTGGAGAAGAAGAAAAAAACCACTAGCTCTTCCAGTTGTTTTAAAATGAGAGCAAGACACTCTTGGGTTGTGAATCCCAAATGGACAGGAATACCCCCTGAAAAGGGAATCTTCACAACAGAAAAGGGAAGGAAAGAAAAAAGAGGCCAGTGCTGAAAAAATACCTGGATATTGCCTGACCTGTGGTGTGGTGGTTAGTGTCTGTACTCAGTAATTAAAAGTGCCTCGGCACAGTGAAATTTCTGAGCACAACATGATTCCTCGGTGCAAAAAATCCCTCAGTATGGCGGGAAAAACGTTGGTGCAATGAACAGTCCCCGCCAAACTTAGCAATCACATTGTTTGTATGCATGCTACCAATTGGCTTGTTGTAAATTATTCCTACCTGGCGACTAGCAATTGGCTCGCTAGCCGTATAAAAGCTAGGGCAGTTTCCGCCCAAGTCAGAGAACTCCGCGTGTACTTCGGAAGAGAGTTCCGCGTACATCTCGGAGCAAACTTGGAGGCCTGATCACCCACCAATGACTCCCCGTCGCCGATTGTCCTGACGTACCCCGTACCCTGCATGCTTGGAAAACATCGGTGTGTTGTTTAGAGCTGTACCCCGGTTGCAACTTTTACGGAAGGTGCCTACCCTGTGTACATCAACAGTCCGTGTACTACAGCTGTGTAAGTAAAGTTATTTCCTTAGGCACGTGTCTGTGCCTAATTCTACTCCATTGGTTGAAGTACCAACAGCCCCACCAGCTATACTCAGCTCCCACAATTAGTGTATTATGCTGGGTGGTCAGAGCAATACAAATTTAAAGATCCCATGGGTGAGGGGAGTCTAGATTTTTGGTCTTTGGCTTCCTGGATGAGCACTGAAACTATTGTATCAGGGCTAAAACACAGCAGTGCCCTGCCCTCCTCCTCTGCAATTGAGCATCTGGTAATCATAGGTTTCCCCTGGCTACATTTTGTTCATCTAAATACAGGTATGCAGCCAGAATGGGCATGCATATGTAGCCATGCATGTGCTTGTCTAGCGTGTAGCTTACTGAGCATGCTCACTCTTTGCATATGCACATGTAGCAATTCTATTACCCTAGCAATGTGGACACATAAGTGCACATGTGCGTACTTATCTTTCCACACTGCAGGGGTAACAGAATTGCTACCTGTGCATAACTAGCATTTTTGGCGTGCACTCACCTAAAAAACTGCTATTTAATTGCAGAACTAGAAACAGAATTCCATCTTGGGTGCCTAAAAAAGTAGACACCCAAGGATTGGAACCCAGTGTAGCATCTGAATCTCTTTTTGGATCTGGGCTTTAATTCCTATATTTCTTTATCACTTCCCCAAACGTAACAGCATTCTTCAAACTGCTCCCCCTTTTGCTAAGACAAGTTTGTGGCCAAGGAGCAGAAACTGTGTTACCTGTGGGTCTTTGGCAAGCGCATTGGTCCAAGCTCCACATACCAATCTTCTCCCGCCTGATGATGGGTCATAATCCGTCCTCCCACGCGACTGCTGGCTTCCAGGATTGAAACCTAGTGTTGAACATGGATCACGATTTTCAGTAAGTTTTTCAGATTTCCCTTGAGTATAGGAAGGGAATTCAGTCATTCATGGCTCTACAGTTTTAATCCTGCTTGCTAATGTTCCTACTCCCAATGACCAGCTAGGCACTGACTCCTATGTTTGGCCAGTTAAATAACTGAGTTGGTTTGCAGATATGATGGTAGGTATTTTCCTCTTCCACTGAAATCATTGCATGCTTTGTACATTCAACTCCTATGAAAAATCATTTAACACAGGCCAAATTTTGCATTTAAGTGTTTAATGGTAGGCATCTAAAGTGTTTACATAAATTAGGTGAGAATTAAGTTTTCTTTTTTGTTGTTGTTAATATCGTTTATTGGACCTCATGGAAATAGCAATCAAACCAGAGGATAAAGGCAGGGCCATAGTCATCCTCAACTATGATGACCACTTGTCACTCAAAGAGCTAGTTTTCTACAAGACACAATAGATTTCCTCCACAAAGTCCAACTACTTCCCTCTGATGGCTATTCTTGCAACCATGGATGTCACTAGCCTGCATGCTAATACCCTGCATCATAAAGGCATTACTGAAATACCAGTATAGACTATCTGAAATACCTATAACAACATGGACTACACTCAGATTTACAACCACAACATGTTGCACAAATCATCAATACCTAACACTTCCTCCAGCTGATGGTCAGGCATAGAGATCGCTCTTAGTATGCCAGCCTCTTCATGAGCCTTTTAGAAAACTGCATCATTAAACCTGCACTATATCTACAACATAGATGTCATGTTCATTGTCTGGACTGAACTCCTTGACTCATTCATTAATTTCTAACACAGCTTCAACAATTACCATCCCCCTATCAAATTCTCTCTGGAATACTCTTACACTAACATCAGCTTTCTAGATGCCATGAACCCATTCACAACTGTGTCCTCTAAGCTATTATATAAACCACCCCCATTCCAACCCCCCCCCAAAAAACAATAGAGCGCTGCCCTCACCTATATAAACCCAGCAATCATACTAAGCACGCTAGGAAAGACGTAATCCATACTCTCAGCAACCACTGCGTCTGCTCCAAGGGAAACATTTGTGACATCCACCTCAGTAACCTAAAACTGTTACCTAGCACGGACATGCATGCTAGTACAGTGGTTTTCAACCTTTTTTCATTTGAAGACCCCTAAACATTTTTGCATTGAGATGCAGACAGTATTGGAAACTTCAAATGGAGGTGTGGACCTCTTTGAATTGTAAGTGTGGGTATTAGCATACTTTTGATTGATCATAGTCATCTTGCAGACCCCTTAGACACAGACCACAGTTTGAAAACTACTGCTCTAGTAGCGAACCTGACTATATCTTCAAACTAGCCAACCAAATACCGCATACATACTAACTACAATGCAAAAAGAAACCCTCCACTGGCTACACATCTCTGGTTGTCACATACCTTTCCATGCTGGATTCTATCAAGAAGATCATGGGAGAATTATAGCTTAATCCTCAAAGAGGACCAAATCTTGAGAGAAATATTACTAACTTCCCCATGCTTGGCCTTCAAACAACCTCCAGATGTCATCCAACTCAGCATCAGAAGCAAACTTCCCACTGATCTATAAACACTAAGAACTTGACCCTGACTAAACAGCAAATGCAAAACCTGCTAACACACCCCACAATGAAACCATTGCAGTCCATGGGCCCAGCACATGTCTATCACAGAATGTGATACATCTTATGCAATGCACTAAATGCTCTCATGGAAGTGATGTGGGTACAGCTCGACTATAACTATGCTCTAGAACGAACTCTGAAAGAAAAATGATAAAGGACAGAAAAACCTAATCACCAGTGGGTGACAACTTTTCACAGAACAACCACTCTTAGTTCTGACCTCAAAATTCCTGTACTCAAGGAAAATCTAAAATAATACCTTGGGAAGGTAGGACTGGGAACAAAAAATCATAACTTTACTGTTCCCTAAAAGCCATGAACTAAACCATGAACTAAACAGAGACGGTGGCTTTATGGCAATAACAATTTACTTGCACTCTGCTGCTGCACTGTACTCCTCAAGCAGTCTGACCCTGTTCTCTTTTGAATTACCTTATTTCTTTACCCGATTAGGTCATTTAGATCAACTGCCCTTCACTTATTTTGAAGTTACTACTAATAACTTCCTTTTGCTCCATGGCTCTCTTTCCCATCTTCCAAGTGACTCTTTTTATTTACATAATGAACTTTGACAAAAGTTACTGTTTTAATGTAGTTTTACTGTTTTAAGTTTGTTCTGCTTCTTTCCTGGACTTGTAAGTGGATGCTACACCAAATATCTAATGTCTCTCCCACTTACTCATCTGTTCCAAAATGCCAAAAGCATCCTTGTTTCTTTCATTTCGCCTGATTAACAGTGGTTTTAGCAATACTCCCGCTCTATTACACCTAAATTATAACACATTTCCACATTCACAATGAGGATAATGATTAAGAGCATAGAGAACTTCCCTCCTCCTCCTGCCCTCAAGGAAATAATTAAATAAAAATGATTTCAAAACAGTTTATTATAATAATTATTATTATTGTTAGTACCGCTACTACTTTCCTCCCCAACAGACATGCCTTTTTCTGTTTCATATATTACTGGCTATCAAAGCTTTACCCAAAAGCTTTACTTTGTAAATAATTTGCTGTTATCTTTGTTATTTCCTTCTCCTGCAGCTACATTCACTTTTTTTCTTTCCCCAACATTGTTTCTTTTGTCAGAAAAAAAAACATGAGATATTTAAAGGGAGTGCTCATGCTCTGGTCTTTCTCTGACTTCCCTTAATATCATTACCTGGCAACCAGCATCTTTAAGCACTTTGGCAGCGGTGAGTCCACTTATTCCTGCCCCAACAATCACTACCTTCTTCGAATTACACTTCTGTCCTAGCCCTTTTTGGGCAATATTGACCAGTTTTTCATAGTCAGGATCAATGAAGCATTTTTTCAGGTCGTTCACTTTGCTGAAGTCAAAGCCAAGGCTTGGTACTGTCACAAGGAGCAAGATCTGCAGAAAAACTTGAGAAAACAGATGGTAAACAAAGTAAGGCTAACATATTTTCTGTGCCTGGAACTAAGTAGCGTTGTGGATATGACAGACCTGAGCTGAATCAGAACTTCCTAAACCTTTAACTGGTGGAGGTTGCAAGTGGGAGAGGAGCAGTTGAAAAAACCTGGTCAGACCCTGTTTACTCTCCTTTTCAGCATTTATTCTCTGCCACTGTGACAGAGGATACTGGGCAAGGTGGATAGTACACAGCAGTTTTTATACGCTTAGATATCACACAGACCCTTCTACACACATGCTTGTCAGTATTCTCGTTCAAATACATTGGAACAGACTCGATTAAGCCCTTGTGCATTTTAAAATGGCAGCGGGGGCACTTTAACTAAATCTTGTTGAATGAGGTTTAGATATAGTGTCCTGTGGCCATTTTTAAACACATGGGGGCTTAAAACATGTGACAGTGATGTTTTTTAATTACAGCGGCTGCCCAGGAACAGGTCTAATTAAAACACATCTCCCCCCTGAACCTCTGAGCATGTGTATAATCAGCCTAAAGGACCATATGACAGGTTAATCCATTTGATAGAAATAAATCTGTTTTAATGACAAGTGAAAGACTTTAAGCGATTATAACTTCATAAAATATAAGCTGAGAGTCAATAAACTAAAAGTATTAGCTCAGCGTTCAGCAGCAATCAAAAAGCAGCTAAAATGTTAGGTCTTTTTATACATCTATGGCGTATCCACAGCTTGAATACACTTCAAAAAGAGTATAGTACTAGAAAAGGTACAGAGCATGGCAACAAGGATGATCAGGGGCATGAAGGAGTTTCCATATGAGAGACTAAATAGGCTAGGACTTTTCAGCTCAGAAAAGAGAGAATTGAGTAGGGACACAAGACGTGCAAAGAAAGCAAATAAGGCTTTGCTATTTACTTTCTCTTACAATGATAGAATGTATTATTATTAGAGATTATATTATTAGGTAGTAGCTTTAAAACAGCAAAAAGAACTTTGTTTTCACATAGAGTATAATTAACTGGAGAAACTCATGGCAACAAGATGTAGTGGAGGCTCATAGTTTAACCTGGTTCATGAGGGACAAAACTTTGGAGGGAAGGTCCACCAGGAGGTACTGAACACAGTAGACAAGGGTGCAGCATTTGAACAAGAACTTGTTAAGCCTCTGAATGCTGGGAGCTACAGTGGGAGAAGAGTAGGGGGAAAAATTGTGGACATGTCTTATTTACTTTGTCCCTCACTTTGCCACTGCATGAGACAGGGTATGGTCTAGATGGACCTCTGGTCTGACCTCAGTGTTATTTTTGATGTTCCTTTTTAACTCCTGGAGATGATATCCAGTGTATACTTTAAGACAACCAACACTAGGTAGCAACCCAGCAGTGGTTACACAAAAAAACAGTTCCAATAAAACCCACAAGATTTGTATAAGATTACAATGCTGATTTTGAAGAATGCTTAGATTTTGAACAAGGTACTTAAAGTCCAGAGAGGTTTTCCAGTTTATTATAAGGACCCCACTGCAACACCAAATTCCAAAATCACTGGCCTTATCTTAGGGAAAATACAATCTACCCTTAACGTTTTAATGGAGTCCAAGAACTGTCACAAATGTAGGCATCCCAGAGCTGTTAGAAATATCTACTGCACTAAAATTATTCTTATGATGTACTTGAAGCTAAAAGCAGTCAAGAATATCAGTATAGTTTTGTTTTCCCAACATTTATGCATCTACTTTAAGGAGAAATAAGGCATCCTTGTGGAAAATCAATGGGATGAGAGACAAAAAAGACACGAATCAAGAAAGAGAACTGAATATTAGTTAAAAAAAATGCTGTGCCCCAAAAGACAGCCTATCCCATCCCTGTGCAAGAAAATTCCACTCACAGAACTGATACATGCTCCAGCCGTCAGCTTGAATCACCCGATGGTAGAGATACACATATATCTTATGGAGAATGGGTTGCTATCTATTTAAGGAAATCTGGGGATGACGCTGTCAGATTGTCATCTGGCTCTGTTTGGCAAGCTCTTTCACACTGATGCTCAGTTACACTATTTTGGATTGAGTCACCATAATCTAAAAATCAAGTAAAGCTTCCTCTCTTTGTTACAGTGCTTTCTGTAGCTATAATTTGCATATCATTTTCTTTTGATTATGAAGGAGGATGAAAGGCACAGCAAGCAAGAACGAATCCAGGGTGTGTACAGTAGTGCAGTTGCACCCTTCTCCATCTGTGTAGTGCATGTGCAGAGAGCTCTTCGCCACTGAGAGCTCTGATCTCAGCCACCAGACTCTGGCAGTAGTCACATCTGCTGCATCCCCTTTATTATATGGAGGACAGAAGAGCAGAAGTAGTGTGAGGAACACATAGGGAAAAGTGAATGTGTGGAATTTATGCACTTTCCAGGATTCAGTAGGATTGAAAGAGAGTGTCACTGGAATTAGACGCCCAGGTGCATCCACTGGATCATTTCTGAACTGTGCAGTAGGACCTATCTAGGGGCATATGGGACTATAGGGAGATCTTTAGGGTAGGATCATATTTAGGAATGCAGTCTCCCTAAACACTAAGAAGCGACTCAGAAGGAAAATAGGATTTGGGCCCTATAGCATGCATATGTTTCTTTTCAGACTGTGCTCACTGGCCTGAACATTAATTCCTAATCCATTTCCAGTGATAGGATGAAATTGTGGTGGCCATTTCAGTTCTACATGTAGGTTGCTTGTAGATGTACGGGACTCCTGCTCTGACATGATGTAATAATTATAGCAGACTCAATTAATTCAGTTGGCAGCAGCCTCCATGTCTCATGTATTCAGCACCCCTGTGCTTCAAAATGGTGGGAGCGCTTTAAAGCTTGTCAAAGGAGCTGTAGTTAAAGCAGCCCCACTACCATTTTGAAGCACAGGATGCTGAATACACAAAATGCTGCGGGCTCCTGAAAGTCACTGTAATTAAAATGCGCCCCCTTGGTCCCAGAGCAAGTGTATGGACACCTTTATTTGCATGCCTCACCTTAGGATTGCCCATGGAGGTAATGAGATCTATGGCATTCCCACCAGATTGTGCCTTTAAAAAATAACTGCACTATCAGCTGGGAACTCCAGCAATATGTAGGAATTTCTTCTTCTGCATGAGCCTAAATATCACCTTTAGCTGTTTTTCTGTCCAGGGTTAGGACATTAAGTCCAGTTTCCCCGGCTTGTCTGTGGCTGAATTAAATCTCTTGCAAATTACTTTCTGCTGAGCATTCATAACTGTAAAAATTAATCCCTGAAAAACATTTCTAGTGCTGGAGGATATTAACTCCCCCTAACATCAATACCTGCATCTATATGACTTATCTCCACTTTACTGTCAGTTTATTATGTACAGAGATATGATACAAGATAAGGCTAATTGCAGAGTAAAAATAATATAGTAATTGACAGTAGCAATGTGTTTAATGCAGTTGTTGCTGTTTCTGCCAGTAATTCTCACCCTGCCACTGGAAACACATTAAGTTCTTTGCCTTCCTTTTGTCATGGGAAGCTAACTAAAAATTGCAGAAAGAGTAAGGTCAAAAGTATTAGTCAAGAATTTGAAGTGGGACAAGGAAGAAAAATTACAGCTAGTTCTAGTCAAAGTTTGTTAGCCAGAATTAGGTCATGACTCTTGCATTGCTGCCTGTGCAATGATTAGGTACATCAGATTGAGAAATTGCTCAAATCCTATAGCTTGTTATTTAGTGTGTTCTTCTGGGAAAGGAGAGAGGTGGGTCTGATTCACTGTTATCTGACGTGGGCCCACAACCCAGGTCTGCTTCCTTGGGAAATGTTCTAACAACTGACTCATGGGAAAGGTGGTTGCTTTCCTAATAGGACACGATTGTGTTCATAATAAGACAAAAACTTGGTATGAGACGCTCAGGCTGATGTACTTGCTAAGGAGTTTTTGCTTTGTAAGCACAGTGCTGTCCTGGGGAGGAGAAGGTAAGCTTGGGGAATTCTATTAAGGTATGAAGCAAGTTTTAGGATTTGGGCCTGAATCCAGAAAGGAACTTCCTTATCATGGTGCCAAGCTGTAAAGTGCCTGGATTTTAGCCAGCTGGTACCAATAATGGATTTCACATCCCAGGTTAGGAACTGAGGCTCCCCATGGAAAATGTTGAGAGGGTTAGGTGGTATAGAATGGATTGCACAACAGCCAGAACGCTGACTGGGGAGTCACCCAGAACGAGCCAGTAGCTCCCTGAGGGGCTTGCAGAGAGAACCTG
>JAGPOW010000352.1:44868-62487 GCA_030014935.1 Caiman crocodilus | reverse complement strand
ACTTAAAGTGGGAATGATTATAATTCATTGCAAATATTAATCTGAAAATTGGTTTAATCAACCAAATGAGACTTACTGCTAGAAGACTTTATGACAACAGTGTAGACTTAGAAGTGATAAGACTGAAAAGAGTTGAAAGGCCGCTACAGACCCAACCAATATTTTAGGCAGAATCAATATGTTCCCTTTTACTGCAGATTTCAATCTGTTAATGTGCAGGGGTGTAGGTTGTAGCTGTGTTGGTCTAAGGACATAGGGAGACAAGGTTCCTTGGGTGAATCTGATATCTTTATTAGACCAACCCAAATAGCTGGAGAATAGTTATTAAGCAAGCTTTCAGGTTCAAAAACCCTTTGTCAGGCTAGGGAAGTTTCAGAAGTTGGTGCGTGCTCTTCCTGGTTGGGATGAAAAGTAGAGAAGCCAGGGGCTGGGCTGTATGTATACAAGGCAGGCAGTCAGTGACAAGGTAGATTGAGAAGTCAAAGGGTGAGAGACAGGCAGGGGTGTGGGAAGAGAGAGAAGGGGGATGAAACCTACTGGGTATAAACCTTGCCAAGTAGTTTCTTCAATGCGGGCCCACTGAAAATAACTGTCTAAGAATATTTGTAATATAGTAGAAGTGCAAAAATAGCTGCAGTGACATTTTCTGTCAGCAGACCACAATTCTTGATGTAATTCTTGGCAAATCTCACAAAAGGAGGGATCCGTATATATGGATAAATGCACAGTGAGAAGTACTTAGTCCAACCCATCTTGGTTGCAGTAGGCATGTATACATGTGTATTTACTGTGCAGTAATTTACTGCGCAATAAGTTACTGCACTTTAAGTGGTTTTTAGGCCGAGGTCTACACGTGCATCCATTAAAGTTCAGTAACACTGTGTGTGGACTAATGTGGGACTAAGTTAGTACTTAACTACTTAACATCAAATGTATGCCCAAGTTGGTTTAAGTCGCCATAGTTACTGTGCAGTATGGGTGTACACAGATAGACGTGTGCCTGTATTGAGCAGTAATTTTCTGTTACTTTGGAGTAACCTAAATTACTGTGCCATAAATGTGCAGGTGTAGATGTGCCCAGTAAAAGTTTTCCTTTTCTACAATGATGCTTGAAGTATATTGCATACATTTAGAAATTCATTGCTCACACAGGCTGGTAGAACTTAGTTTCAGCGTGAGTATCAATATAACCTGAGAGCTTGTAGTGAGGTGGAGGAAGAAATTGTAGTTAGAGCTTGAAAATATCTGTCAACCAAATATTTTTCCACTGTGAAAAACTATTTTTTTTTATTATTATGAGGTTTTTCTTAGAAAAATCGTATTTTTTACCATTTTTTCCTATCTTTTTCATGGGGAAATTTCAAAATGGAATTGCAGGAGGAAAGTGTAATATAAATGTCTGGGTTTTTTAGCTTTTGGAATCTGAAAATTTTCAGTTTTCCATTTATATTTTACTGAATAGTTTGGTATTTCTCAACTTGTTCTGCATTTTTCTTTTTCTCTTGTGTTCCCCCTTTTCTTGCTAATAATAATTAAAAAAAAAACAGTGGGAAAGGTACAAAACTGGGAAATAGAAGGGAAAGAGATTTTTTGGGGGGTGGAAAAATATTTACTCATTGCTCTATTCCCATCTCTCTCTCTCTCTCTTCCCCACTCCCCACCATCTATGTCTAACCACATGCTCTAGTAAAAGAGTGAACTACTAGCCTGTCTTAAATTTGTACATCTTGCATAACACCTGGTGAGTCCATGAAGTAGATTATATAGGAAAGTAAAGTGCTCTTACTCATCTTAAACAACCTAGCATCTTATTTTGATTGCATACATCCTGAGCATGTTTTGTTTCCTGCTTGCAGAAGCAACCACATTCTGCCCTTGGGCAACCCACAAGCCACACCAGCCATTCCCAAAAGAAATGCACAATGGAATGGCTTCCAGGATGAGTGTATGCTTTGGCTTCAAAACAGGTGATGAAAGTCTCAACAGTCCCACAGAGGCACCATGAAATTAAAACTCCTGTGGTTCCCCACTCCTCATAGGGGATAAATCATTTCTTCCTCTATCCTCTCTGGACAATGACACATTTAGGGTGTGGACACACAGTCATACCTTTCCCAAATGTCAGATTGGGAATGAGTTCATAATTGTGTCAAGTGCTGTTGCTCTGACACCAGCGGGTAGGAATAAGCATCAAACCCAGCATGCCTTGTAGCGGTTGAATTGGTCAGGGGAGCACTTGTACCCATGTTTAGGGTGTCTCAGGGGCTGAACGACCTGTGGCTAGGATCATTTTTCACTTCTTTTCTTTCCTTTCCCTTCTAAACACAAGTTCAATACGTTTTGGAAGCTGGTGATTGACCAAATCTGCAGTGTGCAGGCCTGATTTGGTAGGCCTGCTCCAGGAGTCTTTAAACTTGTTCAACAGACTTGTACGTCTACCCACTTCAGGTTTAAATCGCATTTAAATCATTCTAAGTACTATGTGTGTCCATGCCTTTAGGGCTTAGATAATGCTTACTGACCCAGCCTGCCTTCAGTTAAATGCTACGTGTAGCAGAAGGTTTATATGGCCATTAGGTCTGTCATGGGATTAACCTCATCTGATCTTGCAAAGAAACAGTCCTTGGGTCTTCCTGGGTCTTGGATGAGATGCCACCTTGGGATTCCAGGTGCAAGTCAAGAAAATTTTGGCTGAAATCTTGGGCCAGAATTTGAAATGTCTCAGCTCCTGCCATACTTGAAGCTAGTGGCGACCAATCTTTTTGGCAAGAATGCCCCAAATTAAGCCCTGTGCACTCCCTGAGTGCCACTCGGATCCTCTTCCCCTGTTTGATCCACCAGTCTTCTTTCTGCTCCCTCTTCTTTCTGTGCTACCTGCTTGATATGGTGCACTGTTTTTCCCTTTTTTTGCTCCTTGCCTATACTCCCTCCCTGATCTGCTGCTCTTTGATCTCTGCTTTCTCTGCTGCTCTGCTGCCTGCCCCATCCCTGATCTGTTGCCCATGTCACAGGTTGGACACCCCTGGTTTAGGTGTTGCCCTGTATAACCTATAAACAGCTACTATAGGATGGTAATTCAGAATGACATAGTAAAGCAGCTAGTATCCCTATACAATCAATGGAAAGTTTTCAGAGGTGCCTAAGAGCTATGCAGTTTTAGGTGTCTGCACTCTACACACAGACAATGGGACCAGCAAGCCTCCCCAAAAGGAGATTTACAAAGTTTGGGGGTGCCTAAATGTATCCAATATGAAATGTGCATAGGAGTTTGTCTGAACTCCTTGCCCCCTCAGGAGTTTTAGACACCTGGCAAAAGATACTAGGGCTGTGCGAAATTTCACTGGCAGATTTGTTTTGACTCTGTTTTGAGCTCAAAACGAATCTACTCTTCAGGCTAGACATCAGGAGGTGCTACTTCACAGCCAGGGTGGCCAGGATCTGGAACCAACTTCCAAGGGATGTGGAGCTGGCTCCTACCTTGGGGGGGTCTTTAAAAGGAGGCTTGGTAATTACCCAGCTGAGGTCATATGAGCTTAAATTTACCAAGGGTCATATGAGCCCAGTATTCATCCCTGCCCATGGCAGGGGGTCAGATTTGATGATGTGCTCAGGTCCCTTCTGATCCTACATCTATGAACCTATGAAAAGATACCAATTTGGCAACTCTATTTTCCTTGTCCAAGGCCAGCTGTGTAAAGAGTTTCTAAAGACAGGGATTCACACTACCTAGTCACCTCTCTGTGGGAGATTAGTGGTTGCTTTCTGCCCAATAGCCCAGTGGTGCAAGTACTTGCCCTAGAAATACACCTTCTCAGCCCAAGGTGATTTGGATCCTCTGTCCCACTTGCTAAGACAGGCCACTACCATCAGGGTATAGAATAATCTCAGGGGTGGTTTCTCCACCTTTGTTGCTGAGGTGGCTCGATTCATGAGCCTTGAAGAAGAACAAGCATGAGGGTGTGTCTTTATGTGGTTGGCCCACACCCTTGCAATTATGTATATTCTTTATATTAGAAAGCCAGTGGGGAGGAAGGTTCAGAGCACATTTTTGCACTTTCTGAGAATGCCTGTGCAAGACAAGGGCGTGAGCATTGGCACCACCACCCCTACTGCCTCTGAGTGCAGTGCTGTCACAGAAAGACAGATGTACTTATATCTTGCCCAACTTCTAGGTGGTGTCTGCATGCCTCCAAAGTTCTTTTTGAGTCACACGAAAGCTCAAACATAAATCAAGCCTCCATGTGGATGCTCTGTTCTCAGCACATACATGACCCTGGGGCACTTCAAAAACTTTTCAAACCAATCTGGAGGCATATGATGAGTCTTGTGGGTGCTGGTTCAGGGTCATGGAGTTGTCTAAGGTGCATTTTGAGCAGTTTGCCAGGTTTTATACTGTATTTACACCTCCACTGCTCTTGGTCTGAAAGCTCCACAATTGCAGCTTATGCTCTATGGTAACACAGAATCAGCCTGGGAGGCATGGGACCCAAATATGTTTGGAAGAAAACAATATTGTGACTAATGACCAGTTTTACACTGGATCTCCCACTTTTTGGCTCAACTAAATAGTGATTAGGGCCCTTGTTCAGCAAGTTGATAGCTCTGTTTACCTGGAAGAGGTTGAATCTGCATTTCCAGTAAATGTTCCAACCACTAGGCAATGAGCTATGTACTCTCCAGAGCAGGGATGTCCAAGCTTTGAACAGCTGTGGACCACACACTGCTTGCATGATGTGCAAGCTTTATGGATAGGCCTCCTGTCCCCCCTTCCTGCATGGCTAGCATGGGCCCCCACCCCATGCAGGCAGCATGTTGTCCACACAACACCTCCCCTGCTGTATGGGTAGTTCCAGTAGTGCAAGCCCTGCCTCCCCTGGCATGTGGGCTGTTGGCTCCCTGGGCCCCTTCCTAACATGCTGGCCTACCTCTGGGGCAGGAGAGCTGGAGGAGGGAAGGGAAGAGTCCTTGGCCATCCCACTGGCAGGAGTATTGAATGGGGGAGTGGTGGCTGGGTGGGAATCCAAGGGCTGTGTGTTAACACTTTGCAGGGCAGTTGCTGTCCCTGGGCCACTCGTGGGACAGCCCTGCCCTGAGCATTCCTGTCCTCCTCTTGAAGGGATCTAAGAGCGGTCAGGTGGAAAGCAAGCCACCATCTGTGTGGCTAAGTGAGAAGGATGCTCCCCCACCTCAGGCCAAAAAAGCTATCCCACAATTGCCTATAACGTTTATCTAATGACTATTAAATTAAAGATGCTGAAAAGCCAACAGGAGCATGGCCAGGGGCTGGAACGCAGGGCTTCTGACTTTATTGGATGGTATCTATCTTATGGAGCAGTGCCCCCCTTTCTTTTTTGCTCTAACACCACATACAATAACAGAAGGAATTTTTTGGCTAGGCTCACTACACCAACTCTCTGAACACTATTAGTTAAGCTGACAAAATCTGCCCTGTAGCTGGATCTGTTGCCTGGGGATTAGGCCAATGCTCAAGATCTCAGTATCACACTGTTAGATAGGAGGGTGTGGTATATAATTGCACATGCACACATATCACCAATTCTAGCACGTACGCATCCTAATGATAATGACATGAAATCATACACAATACATGCATACATACACAAGTTAAACACTGACTCAGGTGACAGTGTGTGTGTGTTGGTGCCTGTGGTACCTATGCTTGGGTTGCTTGGTAACTAAAGAGAAAGTGGCAGAGATCAGGGGGAAAGGCAGTGGGGACAAGGCAATAACGGTGGCAGAAATCGGGGAAAAAGGCAGTGGGGCTAGGCCAATAGCAGTGGTAGAGGTCAGGAGAAAAGGCAGTGAGGCTATGACAATAGCAGTGGCAGAGATTGGGGAAAAAGGCAGTGAAGATAAGGCAATAGCTGTGGCAGAGATCAAGAGAAAATGCTATGGGGATAAGGCAATAGCAAAAAATGGGTTTGCAGGCAGAGAGGAGTGGAGGTGGAAGAGCTGAAGGTGGCAGTGAGCCAGAAGCAGGAGAGGGAGAAATGAGACAGAAGTTAGAGGGGTGAGGGGCAGAGATTGGAGCAGGGGCTGGAACCGTAGTAAAGCAAAACCTAACTCAGGGGTCTAAATAACAGTTTTATTAAACGAACACTGTACTGTACAGCTTGGTTCCCACACACACTCACACAAGCAATTGCACACACACTCACAATGTCAGCAGGAGAAAGAGGCTCAGTGGAAGGGTTGGAGTCCAGGTAGGGAAGAGAAGCAGAGTCCAAGTCCTTGGTTGAAGAGAAGATTGGGGTGATAGCTACCTATCCAGCCTGGGAGGAAGTCCTCAATGGCCAGTTGGGGTCTTTCTCCAGCAGGTGTTGCCCAGAGTGGGGTCGCTGGTGGGCCTCTGGGTTGATAGACAGTGCAATGTGGAGCAAGTCTGGTCCAGGTGAAGACAGCATCCCAAGAAATCAGTCTTCACTACCCCTTTTTATGGGGCAGACTACCTATGATCTCCTATGGGGAGGGTATGTCCAGGCAAGGTCAGCTCTGTCCCAGAGGGCTTCAGATGTTTATACCAAGCATATGCAGTGTTGGCACAATGGTGGGTTGCTTAATCTTTTGTGTTTTGAATGCGGAGGGTGGTTTCAATGGCTGGGTTCTTGGTCCAGGTATTGGTTTTATTGGTGGGGTGACCTAGTAGGGGGTCCTGCTATCATTGTGGTTCAGTCATCCATTCACTCTTTTGTTTCATGATGAAGGGTTTTTGAACCCGAAAGCTTGTTTAATAACTAATCTCCAACTGTTTGGGTTGGTCTAATAAAAGATATTAGATTCACCCAAGGAACCTGGTCTGCTCTTTTGTTTCAGACATTCAAGGAAAACCAGTTTACATGGGAGAAGTTACAGAATTGCAACATCCTTACACAACAGGGCATGGGGCCAAGATGGGAATGGAGATTTGATGTCACTTTACAGACACAGACCTAAACCATACAGTATTAATATGAAACAATAAAAATCAATGCATAAATGATAGCAATACAATATAATACAATATAAAACAGTAAAAATGAATACAAACATAAAAGAACACTATTTACAATATATAAAAAGGGGCTTATTACAATATTTTTATTTTTATTTATTACAAGAACTTAGCTTAGCTTACCAAGTACTACTTGTAATCTCTTATAAGTGATAGAGAGGGCAGAGAGAAAGCTAGAAATGGTTAGGGGAAGGGGAAGAAATGTATTTTTAAATAAAAATTAAAAAAAAATGGAGGTTTTGCTACATACTGACACCTAAGGCTAATTTTTTTTCATATTTGTGGCCAACACTGCCATGGTGGTAAAACACTGTAGCATAGAGCTGGTCATAAGCATTAAGAAACATAGAGTTGCTTCACCACCGTATCTAAATGCTAAATTCAATGATTACCCAGTCAGAAGTGAGGGTGAAAGATGGAGATATTTGACTCATCTACAAAGTATGCTTACTGCACAGCTGACTAATTAGCTTTGCAGTAAACATCTTGGCATCTACACATGTTCCTCTACTAGGGCTGGATTAAACTAATTTTACTCTTCAGCAGGAGAGCACTAATAAATACAAGTGCTCTCCTGGTGCAGAATAAAAAACTCTGCAGTAGTGGCAGGCTGACCCCCAGAGCCTCCTGTTAAGTGTGTCTTCTCTGTCTGGGCTTCACATGCTCTGCCCAAATAGGCTATGGAGTTTATTGCTATGGATTGAATCGTTCCCACATTCACATTCGAACGGCTTGCCCAGCAGCCATTAATTCCTGAGCAACAAGCTCCGCAGTTTGTTCAGGTGCTATAATTGCACATGTAGATGGACCCACTGAAGCACAATAACTTGAACTTCCAGTGTTCCTTGTTGCTTTTTGTGTCTGCCATACCATCTCAAGGCCCTGACTCCAAGGCTATCTTTGCCTTTACATAACACAAAAAGCTGAAAGCAAATTAACAAATATCCTCTTCAGTTACTTTTCAGCATTGCTAAATGCAGCTCCTAACACTCAGCTTGCGCAGCCAAAGCAGGTCACCTTAAGAACTTGACCACTATAAACAGGGCGAACTTATTCATAAAATATTACAGACAGTTGCCTTGGCCTTCAAATCTGCCCCAAAGGCTTTTTTTCCTTGTAAGTACAGGGTTTGTAACTCTTAATAGAGAAAAGGCTTTGAAACCCAACTTTCAGTTTTTAATTGCATCTCTCATAACCACTGACTTTAACAATGCCCACTGGGATTTATTTGGCATCACGCTATGGGATTATTTTTTAACTAAACAAAAACTTCATAACAAAGCCCTGAGGACGTGGCTTCATTTAATGAAGCTCTTGCCTTTGGGGAGATA
Organism: Caiman crocodilus; assembly: GCA_030014935.1. Taxonomy (NCBI): domain Eukaryota; kingdom Metazoa; phylum Chordata; order Crocodylia; family Alligatoridae; genus Caiman; species Caiman crocodilus. The sequence continues at coordinate 54,144 of JAGPOW010000352.1, read as the reverse complement.
CATGCTTAAGGAGTCACTTTAGAATATGTTGATCTCATTACAAGTTCACATCTGAAACAGTCAATTTTCAAGTTGCAATGTCTCTTCTGAGACTCCTGTCTTCTTTTCACTTGTGAAGAGCAGATTAGGTAGTGTTTACTTAACCCCTTGGCTGCTGTTCTTATAGAAAAGAGATGGTGCTGTCAAAGGAAAGTGTGCTAAATCCAAGACTCTGAGACTCCTGTCTTTGCTGAGTATATCAGGCCCACTAATTCTTTCTTTCAGTCCAGCTATTATCCTCATGTGGTTACTTCAAACAAATTATAGAAAAAAAGTTTCTCAAACTTTTCTAGGATAGACAGCTATATAGAGATTGGCCCACAGACCAGACTGTGATCCAGGGACAAGTGGTGGGCCATAAGTCCATGGTCATTAGTCCAGGGAGTGCACTGCCCTACCCCACTCCTCAATAAAAATGTTGATGTGAAGGGTGCATGGTTGTCCACAATAATTGTTGGCAATAGCTAGTGGTCCAAAAAAAATTGGAAACCACTGATGTGGAATCAGCTTCTCTTTGGTTTGCGGCAAACCTGGAGACATACTTCTTTTGATACTGGCCATGTAAAATTCTTGCAACAGCTAAATAAGACAAAAAGCTGCTGCTTAGCTGTTTTAATGTGATGCATCAGTTAGAAACACAGAAGTTTCCTGGTATAGGGGAAGATAGGGAAGGAGAGGTATGTTAAACAAAGTCTGTAGGCCTCAATGAATGCCTTAATGGTTTCCCAGTGGATTATGGGATCTCTACATGTTTAATGGGTGACACTTTGTCCTTGTCAGTGGTTGTAGACTCTGGCCACACAAAGACCATATTCCTCCAATGTAGCCAACTATAGAGCAAAGCAGCAGCTTTTTTAAATATTGAAGGATCCTAAGTAGTCCTGGAATAAGGAACATTGACAATGGTATAACTGCATCAATACTAAGGGCATAGACACCTTTAAGCAAGGTCCTGCTTCACTTTAAGTATCCAAATGACATCTACTTATTTGCATACCTGATATTTTTGACAGGTACACAAAGTATGATCCTATTCTGTAAGTGTAGCATGGATGAGTAAAGGTCTGCATGGCTACAGAGACTGTGTAACAGGCTATACGCTGGCTAAGAAGGTACATGGCTCCCAGCATGAGTATGCTGGGGAAGTGTAAGTCAATCAAAACCCCATGAAGGAAGCTAAATGGTAGAGGAGAAGCTGTTATGCTTTGGCCCAATTGCTTGAAGATTTGACTAATCCCCCAGGAAGAAGAAGACTTATGTTCTAGGCTTCATTTCTTCCACAGAAAGCATGAACCCAAGTTTCTGTACTGCTTAACACAAGACTCTAACTATCAGGCTGTGGGACACCTGTAATACCACTACTATTCCAGCTCCCCTTTTCAACCTCATCCCCTGGACAGTCAAGAGATGGAGATAAGTGAGGCTGGGAGAAAACGAACAAACGTGTGAGTGTGTGACTCAGTGACATGAGTGTTGCATTATAAAAGAGCAGTTGCTAGATTCTAGGTTGGACCCTGGCTACCCCTGATAACAAGAGATTCCCCAGTGTTCATAGATTTCATAGACATTAGGGCTGGAAGGGATTTCACAAGATCATCAGGTCCAGCCCCCTGCCCAAAGGGCAGAGGTGTCCTGGTGAACAGATGTTCTCCCAGTTCCTGGGAGTAGAGGCAGGTGCCTCATTCTAAGAGAGGCAGACAATTTTGTCTCACTGTGGTGAACAGCTAGATGCTGGGTTCATGTACATGACCATGCAACACCGTAGATGAGAGTGATCCCAATGGTATGTGAAATGCAGGTGGAGAAGCCTTTGAACCTCCCCTTGTCTCTCTTCAAAACTTGTCATGAAGGGAGCAAATTACAGTGACACAAGCCTGTAGATTGGAGGGAACCGGGAAGTAGGTGAGGGAACAGTCAGTGTGCAAGCTGGTACCAGTCTGTTGGACAGCCCAGGGCCCAAAAGTTGAAAGTGAGCAGACAGTGGGAGGGTGCTGCCCAAACGGCAGACTACATTCTGGTGCCAGAAGCACTGAATTCAAAAAAGGGCATGGGGTGACTCTACTGAGCACTGGTGAGGCCTCATTCAGTGGCATGAGCACTGTTTTGGACCCAACAATCTGAGAAACTTGGAGTAAATCCAAAGAAAAGCATCTGGAATGATAAGAGTTTTTAAAAAACATGAGCTATGAGAAGCAAAAAAGATTTGGGTTTGCTCAGCCTGGAAAACAAAAAGAAACTTTCTAAGACTCAACGTTGTTAAGCACCCAAAAACTTGCCTACATTTTATGAGGTTAGGTTGGTGGCAGCACATCTCGTCCTGTGTACATGCGCATGTGCATGTATGTGTGTGTATGTGCACAGGACAGGAAGGTAGTAGTTGTATAAAAATAGGAATGATTGTGAAATCAGGCCTTTGCATAGTGAAATAAGAAAGACTGTGAAATCAGTCCTTTGCATAGCTTGACTTGGCCTCCAACAGTTTAGGTAAAGCCCATGCAAGTGTGGCTTCAAGAACAAGTTGCCAGAAGAAGCAAGGGGGTGGACTCACAGTGTATCTCTGTTACTTGACAGTAGCTGCCCATGCTCACAGAAGATAGTTTACCCAGCTTTCATTGAGGATGAGCTACTTTGCATTTACTGCAGTGAAGGCCATCTGTGCATTCTTCCTCTGTGAGGGCCCAGCTGCTCCGAAATTGCCCTGCTTTGACACCTCCTACAGGACTGTGATGTTTGTGAGTAGCATTGCCCTGCTCTTTCTCCCTTCCTCCATCATATTGGCCTCCTATACTTCCAACCTCCCCACAGTATTGAAGATGAGCTCATCCAAAGAACAGCCGGAAGCTCTGGCTACTTGTTCATCACATTTTACCATGGTACGGATGTAGTCTGGGCCACCTATCTTCATGTCTATGAGACTCAGCTCCTACCAGACATCAGACCAAACCAGAATTCTGTCTGTGTTTTCCACCATTGTCACACTGGTGGTAAATCCACTCATATGCAGCCTAAGAAACAAGGATGTGCTGAGGCCCCTGAGAAAGCTGGTCCAGAAATGTGTAATCTGCAAGTAAATGAGATAGAGATGGATCCAGAAGGGATGCAATATCATGATTTAACTCTCCTTCAGACCATGCTGTGTGATCAGCATTCCAGGAACTTAAATAATAGATTCATAGATTCATAGATGCTTGGGTTGGAAGAGACCATGATGGATCATCGAGTCTGACCCCTACCATGACAGGAAAAAGTGCTGGGGTCATGTGACCCCAGTCAGGTACTTGTCCAGTCTCTTCTTAAAGACTCCCAAGGTAGGGGAGAGCAGATTCTGGCAACCCTAACCATGAAGTTCTTTCTGATGTCCAACCTAAATCTGCTCTTTATCAGCTTGTGGCAATTGTTTCTGGTTATTTCAAGGGGTGCCTTGGTAAACAGAGCATCTCCTATTCCCTGCTCCCCCACCCCACCCAGTGAACTGCATACTTTTATAAGCTTCTACCCTCAACCTTTTTTGTGGAGGCTGAACAGGTCCAGGTCCCTCAGCTGTTCCTCACAGGGCCTTCCCTGCAGGCCTCTAAGTATATGAATGGCCCTTATCTGGACCCTCTCAAGGTGGTCCACATCTTTCTTGAGTTGTGGCACCCAGAATGGATGCAGTACTCCAGCTGTGGCTGACCAGTGCTTCATAGAGGGGGAGCATCACCTCCCTGGACCTGTTTGCGATACACCTACTAATGCATGTCAAAGTGTGGTTAGCTCTGCTAATTACCTTGTCACATTGACGACTCATGTTCATCTTGGAGTAGACAAGAATAGGATGGGATACTGTCTCAAAGGCCTTTTTAAAGGTCAAGTAGATGACATCTACCTTGATTCCTGGATCTAAGCATTTAGTGACCTGGTCGTAGAAATGTTTAAGCACCCAAAGCAGGGAAGATTTTCCCCACTCCTTCCCCTCCATCTTCAGTAACACATCCCTTCCCTTCCCGTACCAGCTGTCCCACCACTACTGCTGTCTCTGCTGTCCCAGCTGGCCTGTAAGCTCAGGTGAGGGCAGCTGCAGTGGCAGAATGTGTGTTCTCCCTGCTCCCTGTCCCCTGTATGTCTGGGAACAGGCTCAGGTAGAGGGAAACTGCCTGCTACCACCACTAATGGCCCTGACTCCCATTGCAGCCTTATAAGAGGGGGGCAGGTGAAGCTCAGGATCTCTACCTGCACTCAGAGCAGCCTGCATTCAGAGCAGCCAGGGACAGTGGGGACAGTGCCCACGCTGGGCAGAGGAAACAGGGAATGGAAAGAAAAGGGAGTGGGTGCCAGGAGTGGCAGGGGAATGGGGTGGCAGCAGGATTCTTGCTTGCTTTGGGGACTTAACAAAAGTCCCTGGATGCTGCTCCTGTGGTGTGCTCTGCTCACTGTGTTGGGGGGTGACAGTGGGGAATGTGGGAGCAGGGTACACCCACTCTGTAGTGCCAGTAGCTGTTCCTGCACCCTCTTTACAAAATGCTGTCCATAGAGACAGCAGCTCCATTGTATTGTTAGATCGTAGGTCCACTGTTTGCCTAATTTTTCATGATATTTTGGTATGGACTTCTCAGCCTTATATTGCTCAAGTCTTATGATAAAGGAATGTGTCATATGCAGGATTCATAGGCTGCTTAAGGTATGGATGCACATACATTGCAGATATTTAAAAAGGGGAATGTTTTTATTGTTTGGTGAATCATAAAAATGTAGCACACCTGCTCCAGCATTAATAGAGCTCCATCTAGGGTTAAAGAAGACATTGAGAAGGCTGTATGGTTCCCAGCATGGCCCACATGTAATAGTTCAAATATAGCAGCTGTTGCCCTCTTCAAACATTAAAGGTTAAAAATGTATGTTTGTCCATAGACTGTGCCTAGTTTCAGCACTGTAGCTGAAACACAAATTTCCCACTTATATCACACAGAATGAAAATCAGCACAGACAGCTAGGAGAAAAGGCAGAAGGAAGCAACATGTTGTCCTAGGTTTAACCCTCATCTGTGAAGTATGGGAGAAAAAACTTTTTTTCCCCATAAGGACCATCATACACATATTTTTAATGAGGCTTCATAGTATTCCTTGCTTATTGTATTTCTGTGCCTTTCAATCAAAATTATTTTCCTCACCCTAGGATCTGGGATCCCTTAGGAGATCCTTCCATCTCCACATCTTGGGCCTCCCTGCTGGTGATATTGGTACTACTCAATTAATCCTGCTCCTTTTCCACATGCTTCTCACCTCATTGTCCTCCTGACCTGTGACGTTAGGACAACCATTGACTTCACGTTTTGCCCAGCTCTATTTCAATGTTTTTAGTGCCATTGGGCAGCTTCCCAAGTGTCACAGACAGCAGACTTGGCCTTGAACCTAGATCTTCACAAATGATTCTGCCAACCATGCACAAAGAGGTTCAGGGTCCAGCTCTTTTTTCCAGAGCTGGGTTGATTCTGCAGGACTTACAGGAGTGAAATAGCCATGCAGCCAAATGAATAAGAGCACACACTGTAAATATGTTTCAGGTATTCCCTGTCTACATTGGAGAGTCCAGTCCCAGCTGACAAGAGCCCGGCACAGCCGTGGTTCCAGCCCACAGCTGCAGCCCACATGCCCCACCTGCACAGATCCAGGGGCACACCCCGCTGTGCCTTCCCTGGGTATGTGCAGTGATGGGAGCCTCTGCCCCCGATGAGCTGCAGCTCTGTCCTGCATCCCACCCCACCCCACCCCAGCTGGGCAGTGCCTGCCCCTGCCCCTTCCTTCACAAGGCCCCCTCATGCCCCTTCCTTCCACCCTCCTCTGCCACCATAATGGACTTACTAGCTACGCAGTGGTGCTGGGCTCTGCTCCTCACTGCCTGAGTGCTGCACTGAGGCTGTGCACACGCACAAACATTTATTGGCCAACATATTGGCCTCATTGGGCCAATTTCTGATACAGACAATTTTCTTTACATAGGCACTGATCTCAAATTAGATGATGTATTAGTGCACCTCTACTCCTGAAGAGGCACTGAGGCAACTGGGCTTATTTAGCCCAGAGAAAAGACTGAGGGGTATTTAATAACAGCCTTCAACTACATGAAGGTTGGTTCCAACAAGGATGCAGCTGGACTGTTCTCTGTGGAGGCAGATGATACAACAAGGATCAATGCTCTCAAGTTACAGCAAAGGAAGTTTAAGTTAGATATTAGGCAAAAAATTCTCACTAGGAGGGTAGTAAAACAGTGGAGCAGGTTACTCTGAAAAGTTGTGGAATATTGATCCTTGGAGGTTTTTAAGACCCAGGTAGACAAATTGTTGGCTGGGATGATCTAGTTGGGGATGCTCCAGCTTTGAGCACGGTGTTGGACTGGATGACCTTCTGAGGTCCTATCCAACCCTAACTTTCTATGATTCTATGAGTCCATTCAGAAAAAGTGGAGGGACCTGAGGTGGTGGGTGAGATGATGTCTGCTGGAAGACAGGAAGAGGCAGTGAGAGGTGACTTCAAACAGGATGGCCCCACTAAAAATGTAGCACCCTACTTACATACTGAAGTCTCCAGGGTCATCATATGGAGGCCATCAGGTTCTCAGTCAGTGCTTCCAAAAGGAGAGCTGTGCAATGAGGTGGTTACATCAGGGGCCTGGGAATTTCTTATGGATACAGGGCCCAGCACATGACACTTGCACGAGAGGGTTATGGGGGAGGGTTACAGAGCATCTCATGGGGAGGAACAGGTTCAAGGGTATATGCCCCTCCTATCCCTTCCACCCCTACCTCAAGGCTCCCACCCTGCTCTCTATTTTGGTTCCCTTCACCCACAGCTGCACTCACATGATCCCTCTTCATTTCCTGTTCCTCTTCTTCAGTGCATCTGGCCTTTCCTGCTCCCATAAGATATCCCAATACTCCCTAATCTAACCTTAGGGTGCTCTGGGCTCCAAAGCTAGCTTGACTGTTTTAAAGTTAACTGGAGCTCATCTTCTTGAATTCCCTTCGGTTACCTTTCTTTATGGTTCCTTGCTTAACTATATCTATCTGTCCTCTCCCTATAGGTGGTCATGGAGACCTGTCTCCTCCCTATGGCCCTTGTCCCTTCTTTTATTGATCCCATTTGCAGGTAGGTTACTGAGGCATCCAGCATCCTTACCTGCACTTTAGGCAAAGACCTTGTCATAATGCTGTGACTACATGTTTCTAGTTGTACAGGCCTGTACCTGGCTTGAGACACCTAGTTGCAAAGGCAGTGCTAGCACTTTCCTTTTTAGGGGTCCCTGATCCGTTTCACACTCCCACAATAGAAAATTGCAAAGGAAACTGCACATGCAGGGCCTTGTTCCAGGGAATGTGTTTATTAACAATCCCCCACCCCCCACAAAGACCTTGTTATGATACATATGACTACATGCAGGGCTGCAGATGTCTAGAGACACCAGGTGAATGCCTCTAGCTGTGAAGCCAGTGCCACCACTTGCCTTTGTAGGGGCCCCTAATCCCCCTTCACACTCCCACAACAGAAGATTGCAGGGGAAACTCCACAAGCAGGGCCCTGCTTCAGGGCACTTGTCTGTTAAAAAAAGAAACAAGACATACCAGGACATCATCTATTCCTGTAAAAGCAACTTAATTAAAGACTTTGGAAAAAATTCCCTGAGGCCTGAACAATTTCAGATGCATTTTAAAGCATTGCTATTTGAAAAGTCATTAAGGTCTTTTCTTGAGGACTCATACACTGCTGTTTATTGTACTTTTTTTCATCTGTATCAATGGTCTTAAACATTTTTAGGTATGCTTTTCTCTTAGGATAATAATATTGCTCTGTATTAAAAGAGTGCAGACTTAATTAGCATTAGCAGGACTTGTACCTCTTTTAGGGTATATACATAAGTTGCTTTTTTTGCCATTTAAAGTGGTTTATTGCTGTGACTTACCAGAAGTGCATGACTTTACAGCACTTTAGAAATGGGTACAGCACTTTAAATTAACCCTTTTTATACAAGATATTAAAATTGAAGTACTGTATTTTACAGTGCTTTAACAACCTACCCCACTTTAAATAATTTCTGTACACTACTCAAATTTCTGCCCAGTGGGGAAGCCCCAGGAAGCTATGGAGCATCACCTGCCTCTGAGCCTGGAAAGGGCAGGGAGGCTGAGAGCCGCCTCCTCCCCACCTACTAAACACTGCACTTCTGTCATGTTTAAGAGTGCTTTAACTTTCTAGTTCTCTAAAAAGTGCTCAAAATTACAGCATTTCTATGCAGACTATTACAGGATTAGTAGAGGTAGCAAAGCAATAACAGTAGTTGTATTAGAGTGTGATAGAACAGAAACATAAGACTTGTAACCACAGAGTCATTGGAAACAAGAATGACTAATTTCTCAAAAGAGATGAAAAGTCCCTTCTTTCTAAATGGCTCCCAGAATGAGACACAGGTAAGAAATTATTGTCTCCTTATATTTGTAGGTACTGTGTGTTGAAATTTTCAAAATACGGTTTCTTTTTGGAAGATTTTAAACATACTATTTTGTATAGATAGCTGCTGAGAAGATACTCACTGAGAAAGAAGGGGTGTCGGTTCTGGCTTAAAATAGTTTTTCAGTTTCTGTCTGTTACTTCTAAGGGCCTGGTGGTATCACAAAGCAATTATTAGGTATTAAGTGCTTCCCTTATGGGGTCATTGCTGTGTAAGGAACCTAAGCCTGGGTTGAAACATTCCCAGTTCTCTGTCTGATGAAGCTCTCATCTTCCTTTGTCTGGCAAAGCACCTGTCCATCCTAATGGGAGATGCTGAGGCTCACCCTGCCTTTTCCCGCATGAGAGCACTCATCAAAGGGCTCTCCCATAGGTAGGGCTCATAGACAGGGGCAGGAAATGAAAACTACTTTGTTCCTCTCTTTGATGTGAGGGAGAAAGAGAACAGGAAGGAAAGATTTGAGAAGGCCATCTTCTGGGACAGAATGATGCTGCCTGACCCGAGGACTCTGCACATCCGGTTTCTGTGCTTGGTGCCAGTTCTGTTCAAACAGGGCTTGTGTGCATCTGTCTTTGAAGAAACTGCCCCAAGGAAAATACTGGTGCCAATGAGAAAATGACCTACAAATGCAAAACACTATTTTGTCCTCTAGAAGCGTTAACAGTATGAATAAACAACATCAGTGGGGTTTTCATGAAGGCACTTGCTACAATGCCGAATACCATTTGTATTAAGAAGGGAGTGAGAGTTCTTCATTAT
>JAGPOW010000346.1:128672-146531 GCA_030014935.1 Caiman crocodilus | reverse complement strand
GGTGATGTGGGTGAAGAACTTTTCCTGTTTTCTTGAAGAAACAGCAGTTGGCATCCTAGGAGAGGGATTCCCAGCTGAAAAGCAAGTGGATTTGAAGAAGCATCTTCATCTCCAGTTCAGAAGGGCATCATGCAATATGCACTTTGTTCTTTAAAAGATGGTTCCTTGTACCAGACATCACATGACTTGGTTCCCTACACACTTCCCTCCATCCAGGTGTCGCCATGGCTAACGGAGAACGGTGGAAGCAGCTCCGGCGATTCCGCACCTCAACCCCGAGGAATTTTGGGATGGGGAAAGAAAGCTTTGAGGAGCGGATCCAGGAAGAATCTCAGTACCTGGTAGAGGAAATGGGGAAAACCAAAGGTTGGTGCTTTCTATAGTGCTCTTGGGGTGTGAGCTTAAATGCTTCTTGTCTGGTTCTGCTTAAGGGGCATTGATAATAAAATACCCGAGAGAGCTGCTTTCCAAGGACCTCCACTCCCAACTCCAGGTCTCCAGCAGGAGTCTAGGTTTGTCCAAGTCCTCAGAGCCCAGCAGCTCCCGTCACTGCCAGGGGAGTTCTCCAAGAGGACACCCTGGAAATACCAGGATCTTCTCAAAATCCAGACCAGCCTGCCAGCACTGCTGGACCCTGGTCCTTGAGGACCTTCATACCCTGGGGAACTTCTTCCAGCAGCTCACATCTTCTTCCTTTCTGAGCGCATCCCCAGCACTAATGACAGCATGGGAGGATACACCCCAGTCCCAGCGTCCTCTCTCAGGTGTGCCAAACAGCACAGCCGTGCATAGGACAGGACTCCCTGCCACCTCGCCCCTCATGTTACCCTCTGAAATGTTTGCAGTCAGTGCCAAGGTCCTGATCACAACACCCATGATTGCGAGCTGGATCTGAGCCAGCTAAACCCAAGCTTACATACATCTTCAGAAGTTTCCAGGTCACTCCCTCCCTCCAAGGTTTGGGAGGCTCATAATTTAAATGTAACCCCCGGTACCAAGAGTCCGCATAGCTTGACAGGCCTAAAATTGGAAGAAAGGTGGTCATTGACCCTGTTGTCTCCCAACCACCAAGTTCTCCCTTCGACCCCACCCTAGCCATCACACACTCGATGGCTAACGTCATCTGCTCCATTGTCTTTGGGAACCGCTTCGACTACAAGGACCAGGACTTCCTGAACTTGATGGGCAGCATCAACAACTTATTCGTGGATCTGAGCAAGATCTCAGCTCGGGTAGGTGATGTTTCTGGGGCAGAAGGAGGATCGGGCATGTGCAAGACTCTCTCATCTCTGCCAATGGAAAAATGGGACCTAAATCCTGTCCAAACTGCAGTCATCCCAAACTCCTATCCTGAGTGTGGACTTGGGGCCTCCAACAGGCTGAGAGCCTCTCTCCCATTGCTCTGGATGCTCCCCTTATCCAGGAAGAGACTGTCATGAAAGCCCCTGGTTTCTCAACCCTTGTGTATTCTGCCTTCTCAAAGAGGCCCTGTCTTCCTCCACAAAAAAGTCAGTGAATAAGGGATGGAGGACCTTGCACTGTTACCTTCCTACCTGCACCGTGCCAGTACAGCACATCAAGGGATGAAGCCAATATCTTGTGGGCAAAGGCAGCAGACACGCAACAGGGAGAGCAGAGGTTTCCCATCCACTGAACTATCTCCCTTCCCTTCATTGCCAGTTCTATGAGATGTTTCCAAGGATCATGAAATACATACCCAGCCCACACAACCAGGTTTATAGCCACTACAAGGCCTTACACGATTTCATCCTGGAGAGGGTGAGGATAAATGAGCAGAGCCTGGACCCCAGGTGCCCTCAGGACTTCATCAACTCCTTCCTCATCAGGATGGAAGAGGTAAAGAGCACGTCTTTGCTGACACTACACGTTAGGGTGGGCCTGTGATTTTTTCCCATGCGTGCTCACCTATGACTGATCTATGAAGCAGCAGGCAGGGAACTCAGGGCTAGAACAGGGGTGGACAAAATGTGGCCACAGACCGGATGCGGGGCCCCTACAAAATTCAGAAAATTAATATTTATCTGCCCCTGGCTGCCTGTCATGTGGGCCTCGACGGCTTGCCAAAACTCAGTAAATGGTCCTCCGCCCAAAATAATTGCCCATCCCTGAGCTAGACTCACCAACTTAAGCAGACACAATAAACCCACCCGTATGGACAGTCACCCAAAGCCTGGGCAACAAAGCCATTCTTTGTTGAGGGGCCAAATCCAGGTGCATACCATATGGCAGGTGGGCATTACGCACGGTGAGTCCTTTCATTCCCTCCTTTCCAGGAGAAGCAAAACCCAGAGTGAAGTCAACACTAAAAACCTGATGGAGACGACAATCCAGTTATTCTTTGCTGGGACAAAGACAACGAGCTCCACCTTGAGATTCGGCTTCCTCCTCTTGGTGAAATACCCAGGAGGTTCAAGGTAAGGTGGACATTAAATTAAAATATTATGCCGATGCACAGCCTGATTTCAACAGAGACTGGTCACCTGCTCAGTCAGCAGCTGATCACCAGGCAATTGAAGATCAACACACACAAGTCCAACTACACAGGCCAGAAGTACAGAGCCCTGCGCCTGCTTTCGGTCTCCAGAGTCCCATTAAGGATGCCAATTGCTAACAAGACAGTGATTAGCTTTGTATTTCAGTGAGGCTGGAGCTGGCGCTGAATTGCCAAACCTGCACAGAGACCAATTATCCGTGGAGAGCAAGGGTAGCGGTTAGATGGGGTGGGATGACAAGGGTCTGCATCCCACTCCCAGCTCTGCCCAAAATGCCCTGTGCAGCCTGGGACCAGGTTTTGGAAATATGTCCCAGTTCAAGGCGGCAGGGATATCGTTGTGCCTGTTGATGGGAATGCTCTTAGGACACTGAATGTCTCTTACTGTGAGTCTGTCCTGCATTTAAGACAATGGATCCTCTGACCAGGGGTTAGTGCCACCATCCAGCTGAAAAGTAGGGTTGTGCAAAGCTTTGAGTGCCGATTCGATTTGGAGGAGATTCGGCCCGATTCAGTGGCTGAATCTCCAAATCCAAATCGAATCAGGGGACCAATAAAAAGGTCTGAATCCATTCAAAGTTCTCCGAATCTTTGGAAAAAATTCATAGAGGTTTGGTGATTCTAGGAGTCCCCATGTGCTGCAGCAGAGAGCTGGAGCTGGACTTGGAGCTGGGAAGTAGGGGGAAGGGGAGGGGGCCATGTGGTGTGGGGCAGTGGGATCACCCCCACCCACAGCACCCAGTAAGCTGGGGCTTTTTTTTTTTCCCCCCTCCAAAAAGGTGGGACCTGGAGCCGCCTCCTGCCCATGTACCTCCATGCTAGCAGCAGGCTGCTGGCCTTGCTCATAGGAGACAGCTGGGGCCTGTTCCCCAATCAGGCAGTTGTGCCTCATTGGGCTTGTAGCCAGCTGTAGGCCGTCTTGCTGCTGCTCACACCCATTTTAGGAACAGAGCACACCCTATGCTCTGCTACCTGCGCTCATCATTCACAAATCAAGAATTAACGTGTGGTGCTGCATGTCCTGCGACTTCTTAATACCAAGTTGCTGCCTAACAAGGACAGCACATATACCCACACCCCCAAGCACCGGATCTATCAGAGCAGCTGCCTCTCGGCATTGCTCTCCTTGCGTGCTGCGATGGAGCTCAGAGATGCAGCGACTCTCTTCCTAACAGCCTGTATTTTGTGCCTGATCCTCCTCTGGGAGAGGAAACAAAGACGGACAAGGAGCAAGCTCCCCCCAGGGCCAATCCCTTTGCCACTGTTGGGCAACCTGCTGCAGCTCAGAGCAGATGAGATGCTGAAGACACTGATGAAGGTGAGTTGTGTTCTTCTGCTGTCCTCCCAATTCCTGCTACCAGGGCTAACCTAGCCCTCTTGGTCCCCCCCCCCAGGACCTTTTGGGTCCCAACCCTGATCTTGAGGTATGGGGGCTGTGTTTTGCATTGGCAGGGGGTGTCTGGAGCCTCCCCTCTGGGTGCTTGAGATCTGTAGGAGAGGTGCCAGATCCTGGAGTGATGGGAGTTCAGGTGCTAGATCTAGGCAGCTTCCTGGTCAGCATGGATGACCACAGGTCACTCTTGGGAGGCATCCAGCTGCTCTCATTCACTGTTGGGAGACCCTGGCAATCTGGACTGCCCACTCCAGCAAAAGGGCCATGTAGCTGGGTGTTGCTGTACTTCACTGGAGCCACTCGTGAGAGCAGAAAGAGTATAACTGGATACCGACAGGCCCCAACCCAGCTGCACATTGCACAGTATTTTGCGTTGGACTTCCTGCTGCATGGTACATATGCTGCAAATTACCGAGTGTTACTGTACTGTGCTCGTAGGGTAATGTTTTTAGCTGCTCTCCATCTGTATAATATGCTCCAACTGGGATCTTCCGATCTTCAAATGAGTAACCTGTTTTTGAAAAGGTTAGCCAATCCCCTGCTTACGTGAGTCACAATAAGATTGACACCACTAGCATCCATCACGTAGAGTTTCTGACACGGTTGTGTCTGCCCAGAAGCAAACCTGCATGCAAGCGTGGCTTACTTACCAAGGTAAACCCACACAGCAGGGCTGTGCTGAATGAGGGCTCCAACCCTCTCCGTCGCAGCTGCAAACGAAGCCGATACGGGGCAGGCACCTTCCCTTCCGTCTCATCCCTTTCGATTCCCAGGTCTCTGGGACAGAGCCGCATCTCAGCTCTGTTCAGGGTCTGGTGTAACAGGGCCCCAAGTCCCCTGTTATTTCTGGGCAGTGCCATCGCGATGAGGATACACATCTCCGGACAACACTGCTCTCTCTAAAGCCGAATTTGCTCAGCAGCTACATTCAGGGTCACCTGCTGTTTTGGTTTGGGGAACAGAAATCTGGGTAGCCTCCACTACTCCAAAAACTCCTTGCCAAGACCAAGGCAAACTCAGGGGCTGCAATCCCTGCCACTTCCTTGCCGATCCTGTAAGAAGTAGACTTGGTTCACAGGTGGCCTGAAGCAATGGAAGTGAAAGACCTTAGAGTCAAATGAGCTGGCAAGCATGCCAGGGAGCTCACGGCTGCAGACTCGCTCTCTCGCATCTTCGTCAGCTCCTGTCCTTTACACTCTTGCAAGAGACCGAAACATTTCCAGCGCATAGGCTGGCAAAACAACTTGCTGTTGGGAACTGAGGCCAATACCCAATGCTTCTACACAGCATACACCTGCCAACAGTCAGCAGTGCGCAAGACACTCGTCTTGCTTAGCCGGGCGCTATCCACGCCCTTTGACTTGCTTATGACATTTACCTTGAGGCCAGGGGCTAATTGCACCTTGCCGATGACTCCAGCTTCTGACCCTTCTCTCTTTCCATGTTCATTGACTCTGAACGCAGATGAGAGCGCGGTACGGCCCTGTGTTCACACTGCACCTGGGCCCACGACAGGTCGTGTTCATCTGCACCTGTGAGGCCCTGAAGGAAGCCCTGGTAGATCAAGCCAAGGAGTTCAGTGGCCGAGGAGTAGTGACCTCATTGAACAAGCTCTTCCATGGTTATGGTGAGTGCAAGCAAGGACTAGGCTCTGACTGCAGTCACGATTAAATCGCACCAGGATCCCAGCCTCTCAGTCAGCCCTGGAATCGAGGCAGCTTGGAATCAGTGACCCACAATGTCCCAAGTGGCAACTGGCTTTGGGGTCTTCGAAATGAGACATCCTGGGCCTGATGCACACAAATGCTGAGCAGCCAGGCCCTCAACAACAATGTTGGGTGCTCAGCACCTCCAAAACAATCTAGGCCCAAGATATGTCAAGCTAGGTTTTGTAAAGCCATGCCCCCCCCCCCACGCACACGCACACGCACACCCCCAGGAAGCAGCTGTAGAAGTCAAAGCTGGAACAGCCTCCTCAATTCCCATCCAAACTCCAGTGCCAGAGAGACAGCTTCCACCATTCACTGCAAGGAACACATGAGAGACGCTGGCACAAGTGCCCCCATCTGTATGCACAGTCCATCCAGGTTACAACAAACTTTGGGTAATCTTGCAGAGCAACAGGCTTGTAAAGCCAGGCTCCAGATTCACAAACAAAGCAATAGAAACCCATTACCACACCGAATTGCACTCATTGCCAAGACACATCCAACTGATAACATCTGAGGCCATCCTAGGAAAACACTCATTAGGTATTAAATCATAAATGCATCACTTAGCCAAGGAGGAGGTCTTCATGAACAATCCCTTTCATTAATATATACCCAACCAGGTTGTAGATAGAAACATATCATTATTAATTGCATAATAAGGTTGTAGAACTGTGGGAAGTACAGAATTGTGGACCTGAGCTGTCAGAAGCTAAATGAGAGCTTGGAGTTCCCGAGGCCTGGCCTACGTCCATCTCCCAGGCATGAGTATTGAGTATGCCTTTGGATTTCCGTCGCCCGATCTGAACGCCAGTTACACTTGTGTATGGCTTTCCAAAACCCTGATGCCCTTGAGGAGAGACAGGCGCACCCTCTCTTCATGTCACGGCCCCAGCTGACAAAGAAAGCTCCCTTTGCCCCAGCCTGGGGATAGAGGGCTTCCCTTCGCTCACTTTGGGAGAGGCTAGAACAAGAAGAGGCAGACAATGGGAGGACCCAGCCAATTCACTGCAACTTGTGCAACAGGGTGAATAAGCAAGAAAACAGTTCTTGCGCTTCCAAGGAAATATTAAATGGGTTTCAAGAACTACAGAACATAGCGGGGTTGGGCCTATAAAATCACAGAAAATGAGGGTTGGAGGGACCTCAGGAGGTCACATCTAGTCCAACCCCTGCTCCAAGAAAGATCAGCCTCAACTAGATCATCCCAGCCAAGGTTTTGCCTTAAAAACTGCCAAGGATGGAGACTCTACCACCTCTCGGGGTAACCTGTTCCAGTGCTTCTCCACTCTCCTAGTAAAAACAAGTTCTTCCAAATAGCTAACCTCAACTTCCCCACTGCAGCCTGAGCCCATTGCTCCTTGTCCTGTCACTGCCCCCACCGAGAACAGTCCAGAGCTCCATCCGTGTTCGACCACCGGCAGGGAGGTGAAGGCTGCTATTCAATCCCTCTCGGTCTTCTCTTCTGCAGGCTAAATAAGCCCAGTTGCCTTGGCTCAGGTCCTTACCTCATCACCCACAGGACCCAGCCCCCAAACCATTTTCATTGCCTTCCATTTGCAGACAGAGATGTAGGTGAATGACTGTTCTTACCTGCTCAAACAGTCACAAATTCCCAGCTGCAGAGCAAGAAGTTGTTTCCTTCTCTCTCAGATCCCCTTCAGGAAGGCATCGATTCATCTTTAAATTCTTCTTAACCGTTCTGAGCATCACATCACCCATTCCCTGCTTCATTCTCCACACGTTTCTCTGTTCCAGGGGTTGTCATGGCCAACGGGGACCGGTGGGAGCAGCTCCGGCGATTCTGCACCTCAACCCTGAGGAATTTTGGGACGGGGAAAAGAAGCATTGAGGAGCGGGTCCAGGACGAGGCCCAGTACCTGGTGGAGGAGATCAGGAAAACTAAAGGTTGGCGTGTACTGTACTGCTATACGAAACACCTTCCACACTGCTCTGTGTACGGTGTGAACTTAGGCAGATCTGGTCCATTTCTGGTTGGTTAATGGACATCAGCAAGAGAAGTCAGTCAGTTTTTGAAGGAGCTCCACTCCCATCTCAGGGTCTCAAGAAAGGTCTCTCAAATCCTCAGAACCCAGCAGCTCCCGCCACCAATGGTGTAAGAGAAGAGGGGAGTTCTCCGTTAAGGGACAGTTTTTTCCTGAAACTACAGACCAACTAGCCTACGCTCCAGGGCCGTATTCCTTGATGAGCTTCTTGCTCATTTGGTGCTTTGAGTCACAACCCTGCCCCGTGCTTTGGGTCCTGGTCCTCCCCGTAATTAAATTTCACCCAGCGCGGCCATGAATTTCCACTCCCTGCCCACGCTGTAGCACAAGCAGCTGCAGTTCCCAAAACTGTAAGGAAGCTGGTCACCGTCTGATCACCGACTCCGCTGTCTCCACAAAGCAGGATCTCCCTTTGACCCCACGCTCGTGATAAGCCATGCAATCTCTAACGTCATCTGCTCCGTTGTCTTCGGGAACCGCTTCGACTACACGGACCAGAAGTTCCTGCACTTGATGGGCATCATTAATGACACATTCCTGGAATTAAGCAGCATTTGGACCATGGTAGGAGATAGCTCTGGGGCAGGAGGAGGGCGGGGCTCTACGACATGCTCCTCTGTGTGCAAGCGGGGTAAACGGGCCCCATTTCTAGGATCCTGTCCACATTGTGGATAACCCAAAACTTAAGCTCAGGCCTTCAAGGTGCAAGGTGACTCAAGTGCTTCTCTCCACCATCAGGGCCAGGAGAAAGTCAGCGTAGACACCTCCTGGGTCCTTAAACTTTCTGTGTTCTGCCATCTCAGGGAGGCTCTACCCCCTCCCTGCAAAGTCAATGAGTTTGGGACTCCTTTCCTACCTATGCACATGCCATTAGGGCAGCATCAGAGAGCCCGTCTTCCAGGAGTGAATAGCACACTTGCAACAGCCGGGTTTTAGGTAATGACTAGAGAAAAGTGTCCGAATCAGGGCAGCAGCCAAGACTGGGGTGAGAAACTCCCCCCAGGGTCCAGAGTTGAAGCATCCAAAGCAGAGACCATGCCCTAGGATTGGATCCGAGACAGAGGAGGATGGAGAGGGCTGGGAATTTTGAGAGTTGTTTCTGAGCTCAGGGCACGAGTCACAAACAAAGGAGAAGCTGAGAGAACTGGGATTATTTAGTCTGAAGAAGCCTGAGGGAGACTGAATAGCAGCCTTCAACTTCTTGCAGGGTGGGTCCACAGAGGATGGAGCTGGGCTGGTCTCAGTGGGGGCAGATGGCAGGACAAGGAGCAACGGGCTGCAGTTGCAGCAAGGGAAGTTGAGGTTGGATATTAGGACAAACCCTCTCACTACAAGGTAGTAAAGTACTGGAAAGGGTTATTTAGAGAGGTGGAAGAGTCTCCATCCTTGGAGGTTTTTAAGGCCTGGCTTGATAAAATTTGCCTGGAATGATGTAGTTGGGGCTGGTCCTGTTTTGGGCAGGAGGTTGGACTAAATGTGACCTCCCGAGTCCCTTCCAACCCTACTTTTCTATGATTTTATAAACCAGGCCAACCTGGTTTGTGACACTGCAGGTCATGCTTAGGAAATGGTGACATTCACGGTCCTCAGTCCTCTGAGCCATTTCCCCTCCTGCCCATCCCCAGCTCTACGAGACGTATCCAAGCATCGTGCGGTACATCCCTGGCCCACATCACCGGCTCGTTGGCCACTACAAGGCGCTGCACGATTTCATCACCGAGAGGGTGAGGATAAACCAGCAGACACTGGACCCCAGCTGCCCTCGGGACTTCATTGACTCCTTCCTCATCAAAATGGAGGAGGTAAGAAGGGGCTGTCGTAATGCAACGTGTCTGAGAGGTCCACAAAGCTTTCCAAGGGCACTTCGCTCATGACTCTGAGCTGCAAGGCAGCAAGCTGGGAACTGCAGTGCTAGAGATACGGCACAAGCAGATCCAACAAAATCTTTCTTCCACAGTCCATCACAGCTGGGAGAGCAAAGGACTTCTCTGGTCAGAGGCCAAGTCCAGTTTCATGCGTGATGCCATGCTGCTGCCCTTCGCCACAAACTCTTTCTCCTCATTTCCTCCTTTCAAGGAAAAGCAAAACCCACAGAATGAATTCAGCACCAGGAACCTGGTGGAGACGACGATACAGTTATTTTTTGCTGGGACAGAGACAACGAGCTCCACCTTGAGATACGGATTCCTGCTCTTGGTGAAATACCCAGAAATACAAGGTAAAGTGAATGTGAAACTAAAACTAGCCTAGAAATGGGCAAAGTGGTTTTGAGAGAACAATCACCGGTTGGGTCATCTCATGGTCACCTGGGAACCGGGGACTTGCACAGGTCAAATCAGGTCCACGTCAAGGCCCCCGTCCATTCTCTTTCCCTGCCCATATTTCCATTTGTTTGAACAATGCTTAATGGGACAGCGGTCAGCCATCCCCGCCAGTGAGCTTGGAGCCAGGGCTGGAATATAAACCCCGAAGAGCAGGGAGATTATGTTTAGAAGGGGGGGCTGGGACTCAGAGGATGTGGATTTCACTCCCAGCTATGTTGAAGGGTCCTCTCGCACCCGTGGACAAAGCATGGAAACCTCTCGGATCCTCAGTGCACCTGTTCCAGGGAGAGCAGGAAAAATCCTCCTTCCCTGCCTCACGCCTGTAGATGAGGCGGGGTGTGGGTGGGGACAGTCTGCTATTGTGTGCCTGTACCACGATTAACACAATGGTGGCCTGGGCTCAGACCAGCGGCATCATCCGGCTGGGAACTGGGCGAAGAGCTGGAAGGCCTAGAGGAGACGGACAGAGATAGGGAAGGGGGAACAGAAGCCCCAGGTAAGCGGAGGGAGAGCTTTAACTGTCTTGCTGCACGTTACATTGAGCCATGCAAATCTTGATCCGCTTAGTCCTAGCCTGCAGACACATCTTCAACCTGAGCAGCACATCTGTGGGGAGTGGCAGGCTTATGTAGACTGGGAGCTAGGTTACACACATCAAAAGACAATCCTGCCCTGGAGCGGTGTAACTTTGAGCTGCATAATGAGCCCTTTAAGCCACTTGAAGATACAGGGGTTAAGAGCTCCAGGAGCCGCCTAAAATTAACATGCAACAAGGACAGCTGAGGACGCTGGTGGCGTCTGTGCAGTGGGCTCTGACCCAAGCCCACCCCCTTTGGATCTCATCTTTGCAGAGAAGGTGCAGGAGGAAATCGGCCGCGTCATCGGGCAGACCCACAGCCCAGCCATGAACGACCGAGGCCGGATGCCGTACACCAACGCCGTGATCCACGAGATCCAGAGATTCGCTAACATCGTCCCCTTGGGGGTGCCACACAAAGTGACCCGCGACACCCACTTCCGGGGGTACCTTCTCCCCAAGGTGCTGCCTCGAGGAATTTTCCATTCATGCCTTACAATTTCACCCACCAGGGCCTGGTGCTCTGGGGTTGGAGCCTGGCCTGCCTTCAGCAGGGAGCGGCAGGGACTAGGAAGTCTGGTAGACTGGATTAGACTGAACATATGCAGGCGTCCAATATTATAACGTGCTCGTTGGCATCACCGAGCCTCCCAGAAACACTGGCAAAAGGCCTGGCACCGCCTGCCTCTCTCCCTTCTCCTCCTCCTCTCAAAAGCTTTCACGGCTCTTTTAACAGTTGCTGGAAGGAGGAGAATTAACATCTGCTCAGCCAGAGGTTGGTGGAAAGTCCTCAACTCTAGGTGGAGCTATTCCCCTACAAGTCCCAGCTGCAGACGGGTTTTATCTGCGCCTGGGAGCTCCAACAAGGAAGGCTCTAACTCCCCACCATGCTGTTCCCATCCTTCTTCTTCAGGGTACAGAAGTCTTCCCTGTATTGGGCGCAGCTCTCTGGGACTCCAGATACTTCAAGGAGCCAGAAAGCTTCCATCCCGAGCATTTCTTGGATGAGGAAGGCCGCTTCAAGAAGAACGATGCCTTCCTGCCATTTTCCTCAGGTAGGGAAAATGGTCCTGACTCAAGAGACCAGAAGCTCTCCCTTTCCCGCACCGTCAGTGGGTCTGCATTAACTCGCATTACACTTCAAAGGGGTCCGGATCACATCCCAGCCTAGCTCCTCACTTCCAGGCTCTTGCTGGAGAAGGGCCAGACTAGGGATCCTCCTCAGGTCGCTGCCCCAGAGGGGTTCAATGGGGAGCCCCTTCCAGCCAATCAGGGAGTGATTTACTCCCAGGGGAAGTCTCATTTGGGTCTCCTTAGCTAGTTTGTCTGAACTCATAAAACTAGGGAGTTATATCCCATCTTCCCCTCTCTTTCGCAAAGATATGTTTTATCTTAGCCCCTACCAATGTAACCCCAAGATATGGTTACAGCACACATTTCGAATCTGGACACCTGGGGTCCCAAATCTAAATACCAAAGTGAAGTAGGAAATTAGGTGAATCTCAGGAAAAACATCCTTCAGTCAAATCAGAGAAGATCTAGCTTAGTTACTCTGTCCTCGTACGGACACCCCTCCACACGCATCATCCTCACTGCTTTTCTCTGTACCTCGTCGAGTTTGTCGGGATCCCTTTGAGGCAGGGAGACCGCACCTGGAGTACTGCATGCAGGAGGCTGATTTCTGCTTCGCTGACAACTCCTTTCTTAGCTCTTCCCAACATTTTACTTGCTTTTTCCCAGTGCTGCTGAACACTGTGCTGACGATTTTGGAGTCACTGCAAACAGTTCGCTAAGAGCTCGCCCTTGCATGGCAACAGCTAGCAGGCAGCTCATCATTACCTAGGTGTTGTTTCGAGTCATTTCCCTCCCCTCACCTGCGTGCATCAATTTGCACTTGCCAACCATGAAATTCATCTGCTATTTGCTGGCCTTTTGCTCAATTTTCCGAGACAGTTTGTAGCTCTTTGCAGTCTGCTTTGCTTCCTACCACCACAAATAATTTTGTGTAGTCACCAGACTTGGCCACTTGCCTATTCTGCTACTGACTGGACTGCAGGGAGCTCTGTAGGCAGAAGGCTTAAAAGTTTACAAGGCAACATGGGACCCAGGCGTGCCTAGACTCCACCTTTCTGCACATAAGTAGCCACAAGACTCTGCAGATTTAAAGCCCAAACAGGTATTACTCGTTAATCCTAAGTCACTACATGTTCTTTCTATTTAAACCATCAGCTCTCTTTCTTTCTGCAGGCAAGAGGGTGTGTTTGGGAAAGAGCCTGGCCATCATGGAGCTCTTCCTGATCCTAACCACCATCCTGCAGCACTTCACCCTGAAATCGCCAAAACTTCCACAAGAGATCAACCTTACCCCAAAAGTAAGTGGGTTTTTAAACGCACCTCCCGACTATAAGCTCTATGCCATCCCAAGGGAAGGAGGGCTGGAGAGCACCATAGAAGCGCCATGGCAGACCGTGGAACAAGATGGAGGAAATGATGAACCCAAGGCAGTAAGGCATGGGTGACTGAAGAAGGCTCGTCGCATGCAGGAGGGACTGTGGCGTCTTGGCTGGAGCAGAGGGCTGGGAATCACCAAGAAATCCCTGCTCCTGCCCTTGGGCTTTTATCTCCTCTGGGATTTGTCTTTTCCTAAATTCCAAAGATGCTGCTGGCAATAAAACCTTCACTGAACAGCAGTGGATTCTCTCTCTGCATTTGGGAGACAGGCTGGAGGCAGCTGGGGCTTAAATCTTTAAAGGTATTAAATTGAGCCCTGGCTCAGGGATTTTACTTGCCGACCCGAGACCATGGAAGCACTAGGTCTTCTGGCATTATTGGCCTCATCTCTCTCATCCTTCCAACCCTAAACACCAGTCCAACTCTCCGTCATTAGCAGGTGAGGCCAGGGATGCTGGACTTGTGAAGTCCATATTCTTCCAGACGATGAAACCTTGACCCTGAAACAGGACACGGGCCTACTGACAAGGCAAACATTGGGATGCCACGCGATGAACAGATTGGTTTCTTCTCTCAAAATGCTCCTTGCCCAGCTTTGCTGCCCCGGGCCCACCAAGGCTGGAGAGCACTGGCAGAGAGCGTGATAGCTCAGCTGGAGGGTTGGAGGTTGCAACTCCTGGGCTCCGCTTCTTGAGCTGCGTGACAGGCAGGCACCCCCAGGGCCGTTCTCTGCACTCTACAGCCCGCCCGCCTGTTCTCGCCCGCCACGACTTGATCTTAAGGTCCCATAACTGATGTTAATAAGCGGGAGGCTGCCCACTCGTGCCCCGATACCAAGGGGCGCTCTCTGCGGCTCCTTCCATCCCCATACCGCAGCCCAAGCCTCGCTGATGGCATCTCAATCTTACTCCAATCACCGGCCCCACTCTGGGTCCCAGAATCTCCCATACCGGACCCTTCTCCGATCCCCCCGGTCAGGCGGCCTCACCGCCGTCATCCGGGCTACCTAGCCCCCCAAAACCATACCCCCACTGCTATCCCCACCTCCTGAGGACAACCGCAGCGGCTCCTTCCCCTCTCGGGTGTGGTCCCCCCCCGGGACCGCTGGCTCCTAGCCCTGGCCCACCTCCAGGCCAGTCGGGACCCCAGGCCCCCGGATCTTGGGCGTCCCTCGCAGTGGGCCCCCGGCCGTTTTGGCTCCCTTAGCCCTGGCCCCAGCATGGGCCAGTCGAGGGTACTCTCCTTGGCTCGAGCTGATCTCTAGCCCCTCACTCTCTCTCTCATAGGGTCCACCCTCTGGGCCTATCCAAACACAAACGCTGGGTAACCCACCCGGCGGTGGGGGCAAAGGGTTTATGGCGCCCTGACTCGCCTTTCGCCAGGGTGGTAACTGGCCTGGCATTTCCTGGGGGCTCCCACGCCACCCGCTCCCGGCAGGGTGCAGTTTCAGGTCATGCCCAGGACCAGTGGAGCCTCCTTGCCACCCCTAGAGCTCCCCCTTACCTCCGGGTGTTCTTTCAGCAGATCTCCGACCAGGCGATGTTGCTGCCTGGCTCCCAGCAGCCAAACTGCACAGTCTATATGGGCAGTCTTGGTCTCAAAATGGCTGCCCTCATCAGGCACCTGGAGGCTGCCAGCTCCAGGGCCTTAAAGGGGCAGGCACCCCTGGGGCCCTGCCACGATCTTTACCAGCAGCGGCACACTCAGCCCCCCGCCGCACTCTCCCCTAGTGACAGGCAGGCTCAACACCCCGCCGCTGCGCTCTCCGCCACACCAGTGGCAAACGGGCTCAGCACTCCGCCGCACTCTTACCACCAGCGGCAGCGGGCTCAGCGCCCTGCCACACTCTCCACAAGTGGCGGGCACGGACGGTGCCCGGCCACGAGCTGGAAAGACTGCGTCATAGTTCAAGGTCAGAAGGAACCAGCAGATCTTCTCGTTTCACTTCTCGTAGACCAGAAGCCAGATCATTTCACCCAGTTAGCCAGGAAACTGGGGTCCGATTAAAAGGATTTCCTGAAAAAAATTCCAGCCTGGAATTGAAGATACCAAGAAATGGAGATTCCAACCCTCCCCTTGGGGCTCGGAGCCAGCTCGGTTATGGGAAGACACCTGTGTCTGCAGTTTTCAGCAAGCAAGAAGTACGCAAGCCCTCTTGAAGACCAAAGCATCCTCATTTGGTACAGGAGGCCTAGTCTGAGCAGAGATACCTTAACCCTTGTCCAGTTTCAGTTCTTCCCAGTCTAGCAACGTGCCTGAAAAGCACAATGAGCCTCCCTCAGCGTTTCTCCAAGCCAAGGGCAGAGTTAAGCCAGTCACAGCGTGGCTCTCTGCAGCCGATGTGGGTGCAGCTGCAGTGCAAGAAGTCCCGGGCGTTCTCTGCCTTGTGCCGCAGCTGCAAACGGAGGAGATGACCATGAAGGCCTCTCCTGATCTTGACCTCTTAATGAGCCCATTCAGTGACCTGCTCCAAAATCCCTGAGTTGAATCACAGAGCGTGCCTGCAGGGAGAAGTTATCCCAGGATAAGACGCCATGCGAATTCGCTGCATTAGGGCTTTCTGGAGTAATGCCTTGCATGTCCCTGCCTACGAATTCCAAGTTACACCCAAACAAGACACTTTCAATCTGGTTTCGGAGCATCCACACACATGGCATCCCCTGAATACATATTACTGTATAGCTCCATATGTCATCCTGTAAGGCCAGGTCTTTCTTGGTTTGCTGTCTGGTACCATGTAAACCAGTACAGCCTGTTCCAGGGTCAGTTTGTCAGTGACTAAACCCCCACCTGGGCTAGCCTGGGTGAGCAGGGTGTGTGGAAACCCAGCAGCACCAAAAGCAAGACCTGTCAAAGGATGGATGAGCTTCCTGTCAGCCAACAGCCATCCATACTTGTAGAGGAGATGGGCACCACCAAGTAACTTTGCCTGAAGAATCACCAATGATGCAAAGCAACCCAACTACCCTCATAAAGAGGATTGTTACAGCATCTAAAGGTGCCCCAATGGTCGCAGCAACCTCAGGACCGCTTTGACTTGACCAGACCAGAACAGAGTTTAGGATTAGGTCCGTGTTTATTTCAAAGTAACAGCAACATAGATCTAGGGGGTTAATGCTAGGGACCTGCTAGGAAGCGTGCCAGTTTTTAGGCAGACCTGTCCCTGAGCGAGAGCACAGACTCTAATACGAGCTGGATGGTTGCACAAATAAAGAGAAAATATGTGCAAATGGTAATGCCAAAGTGACTGACCTGAGATAAGATTACCCAGAGCAACCCAGGAGCTAGAAATGACATTGCCTCCTGGCTGTACCAGCTGAGTTCCCTCACACTTTGATTTCGAGTTGCTGCCTACCTAGCAGAGTGTGTGTATGTGTAAATACACACACAAACACATGCGCATACATACATGTGTATGTACACACTTACACATGCACACATGAAAACACAAACACGGATGGATGGATGGACTTGCATACGTACACACATACACAAGCAAGCAGTATTCGACTCGGATCAGCCACCTGGGAGCTTTGCCCTCTGCCGCCCTGTGGTTTGGGAAATAGAGCTTGGAGAAGCAGCAACACTCTTCCTTGCAACCTGCTTTCCATGCCCAAATGTTCTCCAGGCATGGAAAAGGCAGCAAAGGAACAAACTTCCCCCAGGGCCAACACCTCTGCAAACACTGAGCTGCTTGCTGCCGCTGAGGACAGCTCAATCTAGTGGTGAAGGCAAGTCATATTCCCTGTCCAAATCCTGGTCTGACCTGATCCTGCCCCCGGATCTCACCCATTCCCGAATCAACCTGACCCAGCTCCCCAAGGGCCTGCAAGAGAACTTGGCCCCTATTTTATGGAGGAGAAAACTGAATTGCCAGGAGAACAGTCATACCCCAGAGGCAAAGGGAGAGCTTGGAAGAGAGTCTTAGGGTTGGGCCTCCCAGCGCTTACCATGGGGCCACTGCCTTTTCTGCGATTATACTGAAAGCCCAAAAGTCCTGACTCGCTTCCCTTTGCTTTCGTCACAAACCCCTTCCACCGGCCAGCAACAGAAGTCAGCAGCGCTCGCCGCCAGCAGTGTCAGAAGGAACTTGCACATACGTGTGCTCTGCCCAGAGCTCCCGGGGCCGGAAGCAATTTAAAGAGACTCTCCAAATTGCTCTCTCCGCAAACCTACTGATTCCAACTCTACAAACCCTGCACCACCCTGACACAAAGATTACAGCTAGGAAAGACCCAGGTCAAGACAGCATCACAGCACAGGGAGCTCCGCACGGCACCACTGCAGAAATCAGACACCGAGTTATATATGTGTTTAAGGTCTGAACTGGTGGCAGTAGCCAGAAAAGCTGCAGCCATTGACATGGTATGTTCAGCATTCCCATCTTCAAGCATCTCCCATCTCCAAAGAAAAAACTTGGCTGAAATCCCAAGCTTCACAGAAAGCCTGTCTGCTCCCGCTGGCATCCCAGGCTCCTCCTCTTTAATAGGGCACATAAAATTAAACTTAGTCACCACTACGTTTAACACAAACACAAGGAAGGTTTTTCTGTGCAGCACGTATATGAAGGGCAGACTCATTGCCACAAACTGATTGCAAATTGATACGATGCTTATTTGTAAAGGGGCAGCAGGAGCTCCTGAGCAGGGGAGTGAGGGGCACAGCCTTCAAGTTGGAAAGCCCTTGACTCTGGAGACTGCAAAGGAGAGAAGAATGGGGGAGGAACCCTGCTCAGGCCCACCCTCTGCGCTCTGCTGTGGTGACACGGGAGCCTAGGCAAGACGGACCTAGGGTCTGACCCAGTAGACGGCAGTTCATATGTTCTTAATGACAACCAGCCTCCTCCCTGCGAGAACAGCTGGGAACAGCATCCAGAAGCCCTAAGGA
>JAGPOW010000346.1:101926-117452 GCA_030014935.1 Caiman crocodilus | reverse complement strand
GATAGGTACTTGGCTGGGGTCCTGTGATCCTGGCACTCGTTCCTGCCATTGGCAGGGGGTCAGACTAGATGGCCTGCTCTAGGCCCCTTCTGACCCTAGGTACTATGAAACTATGACTATGAAACTATGACTTCGAGAGGCCTAAACCAATTGAAGGATTGGGCCAAAAGAAATCTCATGAGGTTCAACAAGGACAAACCAAAGTCCTGCACTTGGGAGGGAACAATCCCCTGCACCGGGACGGGCTGGGCAGCAGCTCTGCAGAAACGGGCCTGGGGGTGACAGTGGGCAATAAGATGGAAATGAGCCAGCTGTGTGCCCGTGTTGCCAAGGCCAATGGCATCCTGGGCTGCATTGGTAGGAGCGCTGCCAGCAGTCATGGGAAGTGATTCTTTCCCTGTGTTTGGCACAGGGGAGGCCACATCTGGAGTCCCGTGTCCAGCTGTGGGCCCCCACTACAGAAAGGGTGTGGACACCTTGGAGAGAGTCCAGCAGAGGCCAACGAAACTGGTTGTGGGGCTGGGGGACAGGACTGGTGAGGAGAGGCTGAGGGAAATGGGTTTAGTTTGGAGAAGAAAAGACTGAGGGGGGATTGAATAGCAACCTTCAACTCCTTGCAGGGGGACTCCACAGAAGATGGAGCTGGGCTGTTCCCAGTGGGGGCAGATGACAAAACAAGGAGCAATGGTCTTCAATTGCAGCAAGGGAAGTTGAGGTTGGATTTGAGGAAAAACTCTCTCCCGAGGAGGGTGGTGAAGCACTGGAACCGGTTACCCAGAGAGATGGGGGAGTCTCCATCCTTGGAAGTATTGAAGACCTGGGTAGACAAAGCCCTGGCTGGGATGGTGGAGTTGGGGCTGGCCCTGCTTGGAGCAGAGGGCTGCACTAGATGTGACCTCCTGAGGTCCCTTCCAGCCTCACTGTCTGCAATTCTATGACTCTCCATTTCTGGGAGTCTTTAGTAGGACAGTCTTAGGGAGTCTTCTCAAGGACATGCGTGGGGGTGGGAACATCATCTGGCTGCATAGCAAGAGTTCAGGTGTCTTCGTTGTCCTGGACTATGCTGGCAGCCACAAAAGATGACCCCCAAAAGCCCCTCCTGACTTTAGTGGTTCGAAAGTGAACCTGTTTAGTGATCTGCTCTGAAGAGATGCCTAAACTCCCCAAGGTGCATCGCAGCGTGTGCCATAGGATTGTAGGAAAGTAGGTCACAATTTCATCTAGCCCAAGCCTCTGCTGAAGGCAGGGTCGGGGATGAGTGTCATCCTGGACGAAGAGATGGTGTACGTTAACAGCAACAGAGCCATTCTGGCCTACGCGCCTGCCTGCGCCCAGTCACAAATACCAAGCCACACCCATAAACCTGGTTTAAAAACGAACATGAGAACTTCTGCATAGCTCCACTGGGAAACAAGCCCTTCCTGGGAGCAAAATCAGGCTTCCTGTTTACTGCAAAGTAATCAAGACACGAATTTCTGGTCTAGTTAAACAATGGGTAGCATTTCAAAGCCAACTAATAACAAGCCAAGAGCGCTCAAGGAGCTGGTAAGTGTCATAGCCCAACCACTGGCAAAAACAATGGAAAACTTGTGGCGCTCACGTGAAGCACCTGAGGACTGGAAGAAGGCCAGTACGGAGTACGGTACCCATCTTCAAGGAAGGGTGGAAAGTAGGTCCCAGGAATGACAGGCCAATCAGCTTGACCTCAATTCCCAGTAAGATTCTGGAGAAAATCATCAAGGAAACCCTCCTGAATAAGCTGGCCAAAGGCAACATCTTGAGGCTGACTTGGATAAACTGAGTAAGTGGGTGGATTCAAACCTGATGATGTTCAACACCAATAAATGTAAGGTACTCACCTGGGGGCGGGGGAGGGGGGGGACGGACGGACAGACGGACGCTTATAGGCTTGGCAGTGCTGCTCTTGCTAGCACCACGGCTGAGAGAGACTTGCGGGTCACGACTGACCATAGGATGAACGAGCCACCAATGCAATGTTGCAGCTGGTAAAGCAAACAAAACGCTGGCTTGCATCCATCGATGCGTCTCAAGGAAATCTCAGGACGTCGTCCTCCCATGGTACTCGGGCTTGGTGAGGCCGCAGCTGGAGTACTGCGTCCAATTCTGGGCTCCACAATTCAAGACAGACGTTGAGACGCTTGAGAGAAGAGTGCAGAGGAGAGCCGCGCGCGTGATCAGAGGTCAGGAGGACAGGCCTTATGAAGAGAGGCTGAGAGCCACGGGACTCTTCAGCCTGGAGAAGCACAGGCCCAAGGGGACCTGGTGGCCACCGATAAGTACACAAGGGGTGTTCATCAGGATCTGGGGGAACACCTGTTCACCAGAGCGGCCAAAGGGATAACAAGGACCAACAGTCAAACTCCTCCAGGACCATTTTAGGCTGGACATAAGGAAAAGTTTCTTTACTGTCCGAGCCCCCAAGGCCCCAAGACTCTGGACTCATCCAAGAAACACTTGGATGCTGATCTTGCTGGGATCCCTTGACCCCAGCTGACTTCCTGCCCCTGGGGCAGGGGCTGGACTTGATCTTCGAGGTCCCTTCCAGCCCTGATGTCTATGAAATTTATGAAAACCTGACAACGGAGCACAAACCTAAATGACCAAGACAAGAAGTTAAAGGGGAAAAGTTGATCCCAGAGTGCTTTCATCCCAGCTGCAAAGCAATGATCCAATTAAACCAATAGCCCCGTGGTCATGCTGATCAAACACCCAGTGATTTGCTGTGTTATTAGGATACCGCCCCACACAGGAGAACAAATATACATACCAGAAACACAGGCCACGTGACTCATGGTCAAGCAGAGCTCCCTTGCCCTGTGCATCCTGTTTCCCAGTGGCGTGGTAAGATGGAGCTTAGAAAGGCAGTGACCCCTCTCCTAGCATTTCATGTTGGAATATCCTCTTGGAGCAGAAATGGCAGCAAAGGGGCAAACTCACCTCAGGGGACAACACCTGTGCTAGGGCTGGGCAATGGGGACGTTCAAGCCACTGATGAAGGCAGGTTGCATTTCTCCCCTGGGTCTCCCGGTGCTGGTCTAACCAGAAACCGTTGCTATCTGCGCCCCGCGCCCACGCTCCTTCTGGAAATGAACCTAGAACCCCAGAGCCTTCAGTGGCCGCTGTAGCCAGGAGACCAGACCCCGCTGCCTCGGAGCAGAGCAGCCCCAACTCCATCATCCCAGCCAAGGCTTCGTCTACCCGGGTTTTCAGAACTGCCAAGGATGGAGACTCCACAACATCGAATCATCAAAAATAAGGGCTGGAAGGGAGCTCAGGAAGTCACATCCACTCCAACCCCTGCTGCAAGCAGGACCAGCCCCAACCCCATCATCCCAGCCATGGCTTTGCATACCCGGGTCTTCAAAACCTCCCAGGATGGAGACTGCACCACCTCTCTGGATAACCTGGTCTGGTGCTTCACTACCCTCCCAATGAAGGAGATTTTCCTAATATCCAACCTCAACTTCCCTTGCTGCAACTTGAGACCATTGCTTCCTTTCACCGATTGAACCTCCTTTGTCAGAGTTCAATTAATCCCATACAACCAGGGGCTTTCTTACTCTTTTTTTTTTTTTTTTCCACCCTTAACCCTAAAACCTGGAGTAGTCGCAAAAGGAGTTTTGCGTCAGGACTCCCGGGATATATTCCTGACTCCAGCACCGACTCTGAACTCCTAACAGGGTCCTGGACTCACAGCTCGGAGGGGATTAACATCATCATCATCGCGTGTATATCCTGCCTCACGCAGACAGGCTCAGGACAGCTTCTAAGAACAGAGAAGCAGCCCGCAAGATCAGAAACGACAACAGACTCCATAGTTGACACCCTAAACCTTGAAATCTCCACCCCCCACCGCACCGACACCCTGTCCCTGCCTATCGCCCAGGAGATCGAGTTGTCTAGCCCGTCCTAGCCGACCTTCTCAGCCCCCATTCACATGCACGTACAAAAAACCATTTCCCACCTCCCTGCCCACCCGCTCCCATGGCAGATCCCTCCCTCCCCAACCCAAACACCCGCCCACTCCTACTGAGGGTCTGTGGCCATTCCCTAAAAATGAAGAAATCCTTCCCAACCAAGAGAGTCAAACAGGGAAGTTACAGAAGGAAGACATCCCTGCCTCCGGTCAACACCAAAGGACACAGCCTAGAGAGGCCGGCCAGATCAGTAGGGCCTGCAAGCCAGCCCGGTCCTCCCTCCCTTCAGGTGGCCAAGAGAGGGCCCGAACTGGCCACTGTCTTTACTCTTGGGGACCAGGGCTCCTTTATCTACTCCTTGGCACTGCTTATCATCACTGTAAGCAAGAGTGTATGTCTGGGAAAGAGTCTGGCCCTCCCAGGTTCAGTCCAGGGAAGCATTAGGTCATCCCCATCTTTTGGCACTGCTGGCCTCCAGTCTAGCTCTCCCTGATCCTTACCCTACCATGAGCAGAGGACGGGTGGAGATTGAGATGTGTGGTTCTTAAAACTATTCATATCCACCGCTAAATATGGAGGCATCTCCCTACCACATGCCTCCATCCCATTGTGGAAATCGGCTGGGAGAGGCCTGGTCCCAGGAGCAGCTGCTACCTTCTGCTGGAGACCACGGTAATGCCACACAGTGAACTTCTCTGTTTTAAAGTTTGCCTTTTTTTTCAAAAGCTAAGATATATGCAGAACAACCCTAAAAGGGCCTTAAGTCTGCAGAGTCGGGCATACCAAAGGTACAAACAGTTCTCACAGATGTTTGGGTCGGAAGGGACCTCAGTAGATCGAGTCCAAGAGAGCGCTGGGTCAGACGACCCCAGCCAGGTGCATGTCCAGCCTCCTCTTAAAGACCCCCAAGGTAGGGGAGAGCACCACCTCCCTTGGGAGTCCAGTCCGGACTCTGCAACCCTCATCATAAAGTTCTTCCTGACGTCTAATCTGAATCCGCTCTCCATCAGTTTGTGGCTGTTGTTCCTAGTTACTCCAAGGGGTGCCCTGGTGAACAGAGCATCTCCTATGACTTACTGCCCCCTCCTCCCCCCAATTAATTTGTAGGCAGCCACAAGATCACCTCTCAGCCTTCTCTTGTGGAGGCCAAAGAGATCCAGGGCCCTCAATCTCTCCTCGCAGGGCTTTGCTCGCAGGCCCCTTACCATACAAGTGGCCTCCTCTGGACCCTCTCTAGGTTATCCACATCCCTCTTGAACCGTGGTGCCCAAAACTGGACGCAGTGCTCCAACCGCGGCCTGACCAGTGCTGCATAGAGTGGGAGGATCACCTTCCTGGATCTGTTCATCATGCACCTGCTAACGCACGATAAAGCGAGGTTAGGCTTGTTGATCACTTGGTCACATTGATAACTCACGGACTTTCTCCTGCCATGTTACTGAGGTCATCCCCCAGCCTAAGTGTGGTGGCGATTCCTTCTTCCCAGGTGCAGCACTTTGCACTTGTTTTTGTTGAACTGCATCCTATGCTGGTCTGCACACTTTTCCAACCTGCCCAGACCCATCTGGATTTGCTCCCTACCCTCTAGTGTGTCAACTTTGCCCCATATTTTGGTATTATCTGTGAATTTGGACAGAGTGCTCTCCACGTCCCCACCCAAGTCACCGATGAAGACAGCGAACAACACAGGTTCAAGGACCGAGCCTTGGGGGACTTCACTGCTCACATCTTTCCAGGTCGATACCGACCCGTTCACCACCACTCTGGGTACAACCCTTAAGCCAATTTGCCACCCACCTGACCGGGTAATCATCTGTGTCACAGCCATTCAGTTTGTTTTTGAGACTACAATGAGATACCGTATTGAAGGCCTTCTTAAAATCCAAGTACGTGACATCTACCTCAACTCCTACCTTGTGACCTGGTCATAGAAAGAAACAAGGTTAGTCAGACAGGATCTACCTGCTATGAACCCCTTCAGCATTATTTTGCCCACTGGACTCCCAAAAATGTGAGCCTTAATAATTTTTTCAACAGTTTTCCCAAGGAGAGAGGTAAGACTAACCAGTCTAAAGTTACCCAGATCCTCCTTCCAGCCCTTCTTGAAAATAGGGACCACCCTGGACCTTTTCCAGTCCTTTGGGACCTAACCCGAGCGCCACAAGTGCTCAAACAGCCGTGCCAGCAGCCCTGCTATGACGCTGGCCAATTCCTTCAGCACCCTTGGATGAAGATCGTGCGGGCCTGCTGACTTAAACGCCTCCACTCCTTCCAAGTGCCTCTTCACCAAGTCGGCACTAACAGTTAGTGGGATGGTGTCCTTTTTGTGCCCATGACCCAGCTGGGAAATTTGTTTTGCTCCGTGTTCAGGAATACAGAAGCAAAAACACTCGTTGAAGAGCTCAGCCTTGCCCCCCTCATCTGTCACTAATTGCCCTAGTTTGTCCTGTGGGGGTCCTATGCTACCCTGTGCCTTCATTTTACTCCCCATATACCTGAAGGACGTTCTGGCTTCTCCAGGTTCACACCAGGCCCCTGCTCAGGCAGAGTGATGTAGTCTTTAGCTATATAATTACACACTTCTTTTTCCAGGTCTCTGCGAGTAACCAAAATCAAAATTCCCACTGGTGGGATCACAGACAACATGCTCCTCATTTTATGGATGGCCTGACTTGAGACCATGGCATCTCACTTGGAGAAGGGCTGGTAACTCCAGTCCAAGCCAACAGACATTGGTTTTGGTTGCTTATCTTCCCTCTCTGGGTATTGGTGGAGAATGAGGAGTTAGTACTTCAGGTGGATGCCTGCTGCCCTTGTCCCAGCAAGCCAACTGGGGGCTGGTAGTGCTGAAGTGAGCCTTTAATTCTGGCTCGAGTCCTTTACTCTCTAGAACAAAGTAGTGTGAATGAACCCTGGCCATTGGCAAGGGGGTCAGTTAAGAAGGGCCTGTCCAAGTTTTGGGGTCAGACATTTTCAAAGTGAATTCTCAAAACCCTCACCACCGCAACCTAGATTTCTTCCATTTTAAGTGATGCCCACACCTCAACACATCTACAACATTTCCTGCAACAGACCCTCTCCATTCTGGCAGAAAGTAGTTGGGATCCAACAATGTCGTGCTGTTTGGGATACAAACAGACATATGTACAGACTCTCGTGTAGTCTCTTTCCATTTACTCTTCCTTGGCTAACACAATGCTTCGCGCTAGGATGTTCCTTCCATAAGATGGCCAAACCCAACTCTTCTTTCTCTTATCATCCATGTCAGAGTCTTCCATATTTTCCAGCAGCAGCTGCAGTATCATCTCTTGCCAAGTGACACGTGAAACAGGTTACCTAGAGAGGTAACCAAATTCTTGGATTTGTTTTAAGACCCAGCTGGACAAAGCCTAGGCTGGGATGAAGTACTTGGGGCTGGTCCCGCTTTGAGCACAGGGTTGGACCAGATGTGACCTCCTCACACCCTCGTCTATGAAGCTAAGACGCAGGCTAGGAGCTGTATCTCCAAGTCAATCATCCAGGCACTTCATATCAAAGGCAGTTGAGTGGTACAGGCAGTTTCAAAACCTGTATCAACTCTGCAAGTTTGGCATGGTGTTCCCTCGACTCCAAGAATATCACACACAAGTACACTTGCACGACTAAAAGATTAAGCTTTTCTGAAGCAGTGTCAGCTTGTTGATCCTTGATAGGCTAGATCAGCTATCAGATCTCAACCCAAAAGGGGGAGGGTGTCACAAGAATATGAAAGGTCATGAACAAACTTGAAAAAAAAAAAAAAAAAAAAAAAAGGATCCAACTTTAAAAATGGATTTTCCTTTAAAAGCAAAAAAATGTGGGAAACCCCACCCTACACAGCCACCCTTTGCCCCACACACTGGGGAGCTGGGGGCAGTTTTCTACTTAAACTATTTACTAGGTTGGGGCTGGCCATCAATGCTTAGTCGGGTCCTGGTACAAGAGAGGCTGAGAACCACTGTGCTACATCACAAGGCGGCTGATATACCAGAGACACCAAGAAGTAGTTAACCAGGTTGGTGTGAAGTAGAAGGCAGGGTAAATTTGTACCTTAGAGACTAACCAAACTAGATTCAATACTTCACACACACACGCACGCACGCACGCACGCACGCCAGATCTGTAGGGTATAAGCCCACGAGCTATTTTATGCACGTGTATAAAATAGAGCGCACAAGCTATTTAATATATG
Organism: Caiman crocodilus; assembly: GCA_030014935.1. Classification (NCBI taxonomy): domain Eukaryota; kingdom Metazoa; phylum Chordata; order Crocodylia; family Alligatoridae; genus Caiman; species Caiman crocodilus. The sequence goes on along the minus strand of JAGPOW010000346.1, from coordinate 109,304 downwards.
TTTATAAAATAGAGCACCCAAGCTATTTAATATGTGTATAGAATATAGAGCACACAAGCTTTCGTAAGCTGAAGATCACTTCTCTTCAGAACACCAGATCAGAGCCAAAACAGGTGTGTTTTCTCAGTTACTAATAAGAGGAGCAGCTAAGCATAATTAGATGATTACATGGGAGGGGATAGCAAGCACAGGTCAGTACGATGTCATAAACAGTTATTTTATCCACCTCCCAGGACGTATATAGTAAAGGTCTGACATATCGGTTGAAAGCGTGTAATTTTAAAAATAAAGTTACATCACTGCTGCAATTAAACAGGTTGTACCAAAGACAAATACATATTTTCAATTGGTACATATAAAATTCCCTTCCTTGTCTAGCAGCCAACTTGATTTCACGGGTCACATCTACACAAGACACTGACTACACGGTAGCCTAATAATACTGCCCAGTAACGTTACAGCATGAACAGTGTTAATACGCTACTGTGCAGTAGCATCACTAAAAAGGGCGTTCACCAGCACTACTGCACAGTAACTCCAGATACTGCACATTTATTAGTACTAAATTAAATGCGCAGTAAGTGCTGCATATTAGTGAATGTGTATATGCACCCACAGTTCCCAAGAGCCTCCATGGGGAGGCAATTTACTAGCTAAGGGCCCAAATCCAGTGGATAAAAGGAGAACAAGTTCCAGCAGCCCAAGGCCGAAACCAGAGAAACGCAGCCCAGCCGGAAGGAAGATGTTGTGAACGTGGAGAAGCCTGAGCGTCTATACCTGCACTTACCTGGGATGATCTAGATGGGGTGGTCCTGCTTTGAGCAGGAGGATGAACTAGAGCAGCGTTTCTCAACCCATGGCCGTGACCCAAAAGGGGGTTGCAAGAATATATGAAAGGGTTGTGAACAAACTTTTAAAATGGATTGATTTGCATTTAAAAAGGAGAAAAAAAAAAAATGCAAGAAACGATGGGTTTTCCCTTGCAGGCTGGCCAAGTTCCAGCCTGCAAAGGGCTGCTTGGCGCCTCGCATGCCCCCCTCACCCCCAGCCACATGGTATACAAATGGGCCCCGGTACAAAAAAGGTCAAGAACCACTGGACTAGCTGTGACCTCCTGAGGTCTCTGCCCACTCTCATTTTCTACGATTCTATGATACCTGGCGGGTAACTCCTCCAGAGAACAAGCCTGAAGAGTCAGAACCAAGCTCCACGTTTAACTCAATGTGGATCTCAGCGTAACTACACAGACCTCTGCACTTATTGCCCAGTCTTGCTAAACAATGAGTAGCTTTTCAAAGCGAACCAACTGGTCCTGTGCTCAGAGTTTAAAGACAGACACACAGCACACACTTAAATTAACGAACGAGAAGAACCAAGTTGGTTGATCCCTAAATACCTTCAATTCCAGTAGGAAACAGTTAGCTCAGATGACACGGGAGTTAAAAAATAACTCTGCCAAGTCATGCTTTCACAAGGGATTTGGCTCTGCTCAGCTCTGGGGATATCATCCAATGAGAAAGCATGCACACACATGCATGGAAGGATTTAATCAGCCAGATCACCCGCAACAGTATACATTGCCTGGATGTCTGATGCAACGGAGCTAAAAGCAACAGCGGCTCCTGCCGGCTGCCTGCGTTTTTATGGCTAATGATCCTCTAGGAGTGGAAACAGCAGCAGCACAGGGGCAAACTCCCCCCTGGGCCTGCCACCTCTTTGGCCATCTGGTGATAAAGGCACTCTGGGAAGTAGGACAATTGGGTTGGAGTCCCCTCCAAACCAGGAGGGCCCAGAATGCCAGGACTTCCTTTTGGGGCAATCCCGCTAACCACAAGCGTTTTGGGCCTGGCCAGCTCTGCTCACGTTGCGGGCAATGTGCTGATCGATACACCAACCAAGTGCAACATGGATTTCTCCCCACGGCTTGGGCATTTCATCACATCTCCAAAGGAGTCTGCCCAACCCACCCTGAAATCTGTCCCAAATGCCCCCAGTTGACCCAAATGGAAATGAGCACCTGCCTGCTCAGACTGCAGTCAGAAGCAGACGGAGGCTATGGTAGATCACTCCTGCATGCCGTTTGCTGGAGCAGTGCTTTTCAACCTTTTTTTTTTTTTTTATTTGCAGACCCCCAAAAATCTCAAATGGAAGTGCTGACCCCTCCCAACTGTAACTGTGGGTCTTCACACATTTTTGATTGATCACAATCATCTTTCACAGACCCCTCAGACATGGCCTGAGGACCCCCAAGGGCCATGGACCAAAGGGTGGAAACCACTGTCCTAGAGAACTGGTGACAGGCCCCAAGGCTCAGGAGGACCCGTGGCGCACAGAGTAGTGTTCTCCGCTCCATCTAGTTTTACCCTGCTCCTCACGTAAGTGTCTTGGACTTAAGAGGGACGGCCGCTGGTCACAGGATTCAACCAGTTTCAGCCCAAAATTCCTTTAGGAACGTGAAAAAGCTCAGTTTTAATGGTGCAAACAAGGAACCAGAGACCAACCAGAGGTTTCAGCTGAACCCAAGAAGAGAAAAAGATACGTGTGATCACCCTTAAAAATATTACATGTTTTATTGTCCTGTCCCAAGAGGCAGGAGGGCTGGTTTCCCAGAAACCTCAAAAAAATTTAGAACATACTTATGAAGAGGCAGATAAAGCTGACTACTTCCTATTGGTGTCTACGTGCTGACATTCCCATCCCCTTAGACGCTGAAGGATCTTCAGTAGCAAACACAAAATGCTCCCATGACACTAACAAACTCCCAGGACAGAAGAGTGAGGAAGGGGTGCGATGCGGAGGGAGGTGGGGGATGAATGACAAAGCCGTGGAATGTTACAGTTTCCATTGTTACAATAATCAGCAATATTTTAATTACATGACAGAAGAAAAACTGCAATATACGATGCTAGGTGAATATATATTTATATAATAAATCCGTAAGTTAATAAAGTAAATAGGAACCCTCTGAAAAAACTTTTTTTTTTCCTTTTTTTTTTTTTTTTAAAGTTTCAAATAAAGGTTTTTTGGTCCTCAGATAAAACCTGCTCCAAGACGGATGAGAAAGCATGTGCCGGGAGTGAACTGGTGAGGGCGTTTGCTCTGATACGTGGCGCACAGATGGGTGCACAAGCGTTTCTGCTCTTCAGGGAAGATGCCGTGGTTGCAGAGCCTCTGAACCCCGCTTCCTATATGCTTCGCGTTCCTGGCTTTCCCTCTGACTGAATGCCCAGGTTCACCTGCTTTGCTGCATAGCTTAAGGCTGCTGGTATACAGGATGCTGAAAAGTGACCTTCCCCTCTCCAGAAAGCCTGAAATCCCTAACCCAGTGAAGCCGTTTGGGGGTTGCGCCTACAGAGCACAGTTTATTAGCACCCAGTGTCTAACATGCAGAGCAGAGTGAGCTTCACTGCCCGGTCCCGTCATTTCCTTTTGTTATAGAAGTCAATCGACATGTGCAATGGAGATCCAACAGCTGCACCTGGTGTCACCTAATGGAGAGCTGACAGCTAACGAGAATGAGAGCAGACAGCAGCACAGGCCTGCTTTCCAAACCAAAGTTTGTTTATCCCCGCCGCTGGAATGAGCCTCAAACTCAGTCTGGTGCATTAAAGAAACCTGAAGAGCAAGGAACCCAGAGAAGGAGAAAGCTAACTGCAAACCCAAGCCAGGTGTGCCCTGCCCGGTTCGTAAAACCTGCGCTAAAAGTCACGTGACCTTCAACACGCATGCCAGAACTGCCATGATAATGGTACGGCTTGGGGCAAAGCTCAATGGTGGTGCATTGGTGAGCAAGGTTGAGCCAGGTGAATACTTTATTTATATATATAAAAAAAAGTCACTCCTTTTTCAACTCCCACCTGGTTCAGAACCTGAAACCCACCTCGCAGCCCATGAGGCCTCTCCCACTCCCGACAGCCACAGACCTCGCTGGAGCACAAATGATGCAAACAGGATGACAGTGCAGCGATAGGCAGGTTTTCCCCCTGATAGCGCTTATTGCTTAGTTCTTGTCAGGTAATAAAAAGCCACTGCGCAAGATTTCCCAGAGAAAGGCACGGAGTTCTCTGCCTCGAGATCTTAGCTAGTTCGGCCTGTGCAACAGGAATTTGAGGACCGTCCCAAGATCCACAAACACTGAGCACCAAAGGAGAAAAGTCAGTTACGTGATGAGCTGGGGAGATGACAGCTCAAGACGCCCAGGAGTCAAAATCCTTTAGGACGCAGGAGGGAGCTCCTACATTAACGGCTCCCGGAACGGGGCACACTTCCACCTGCAGTGCCTGAGGATGTGGTCCCCAAGGAACCGTGAAAAGGGAGCAGACCATGTTAAAAGCCCGCATACGCTCTGTCTGGGTGGGGAGGGGATCTGGGAGCAGGGTAAACCATCATTAATCCAAAATGTCATTTATCTGCACTGCATCCCAAACTCCGCCCAGCCAGCTGGAGGTCTGCTGGACACGCTCATTAGTATCAGAACTAAGGGGAAGAGGAAGAGACAGGATTGGGAACGTGGTGCGTGTCGAAGCAAGGTTAGGTAAAAACAAAGCAGATCCAGATAGAAAAAAGAATGCTTTTCCTGCGGCTGCTGCCAGAGGGTGGGGAATGATACAGACTGGTGATGACTTCTGCTACACAGACGGGAGGGCAGAGAGACGGGAGAAAGGAGACAGGCTCCACTTCAAGACATGTCAATCAACAGCAGATTTGCTTTTTTCTTCTCTTTTCAGCTCAGTTGAAAAAATAGAATGGGATATATTAAAAAAAATAACCCTCTGAACCAGAGCTGCTTGTTCACTTCCAGATTTCCCTCCCCCTTTCCCTTTGCCAAGAAACCCCCAAGCAACTAAATGTGAGGAAATTAAAAAAAAAAAAGAAAAGTCTGTTTTAAGCCACCCCCAAACCCCTCTCCATGTTTAACAGAGCAAAGTGGGGGAAAAAAAATCATTGCATAGGTACATGGTTCATATAAGATGCAGTAACAACCGGAATGTGAGATAGTTCCCAGGATCGCCCCGTGTGAATGTGACCGTCTGTCCTCTGGAGGAGAGGAGCGGAGAAGAGATCCTGTTACCGAGGGACAGGGCGTGTGTGGGAGGGGGTGGGCGTGCGCACACATGTGCATGCATGTGTGGGGAGTGTGTGTGTGTGTGTGTGTGTGTGTGTGCGCGCGCGCACGTGTGTGCGTGCGTGTGTGTGTGTGTGAGGATGCAGAGCACAGAATCAGGCCTTCGCTCCTAACTAAGCGCCAGCGCTTGCTGCAGTCGCCACCACCTCACAGGTCGCTCTCGCCGTACAGTGCCGTGGAGAAGGACTTGTAGTCGAGGGCCCCGGGGATGGCGTCGGGGCCCTGGTAAGGTGCCATGCGGGCGATGCAGTACTCCGCTTGGTCCGGGGGCAGCTCCCGTCTCAGCTCCTCTGCTGTGATGTAGTTCTGGGGCAGAAGAGGAGAAACACTCCTTGAGCACGTGTGCAGTAGCCCTGGCTAAGCCTCAGCAGCTGTCTTACTCTAGGCTCCAAGCCAGAAGCCTCAGGAAGTGAAGCAGCACCAGCCCATCCTGCGCACAGACAAGCTGAAGACTGTCCCTGCCGAAGTCCTCTCGCTAGCTTTAACGCAGACTGCGGAAGCGATGGATTGGGCCGCCCTGCCTCTCCGCTCCACTGGCTGCCTGCACGTGTCAGGATCCAAGTCAAAGCTGCCTTCCTTGCCTTTAAAACGTGGGTTGTGCTCTGGCTATGGACCAGCTTCTCTTTGCTCCCTTAGTGCCTGCCTCTTCTGTCTTTTCACTCACGCTCCCCCTGGATACAACAGCTCCTTCCTCTGCAGCTCCTCTCCTGTCATCTAGCAAAATCGCCTTCTGACATGCTTCCATAGCTGATGTTACATCTCCTTCCAGCCCTTTCTTTCCCCCTGCTTCTGTAGCTTTCCGGCACGTGAGCAGACAGGAAAGTCTAAGTGCACTCTAGCTGAACCACATCAAGTAACCAGCCCCAGAGACCTGGTCACTGGAGCTGCCTATCAAGTTTGCTTCTGCTGACTCCGACAGCCCCCAAACACAACAGCATGAGGGGAATCCCTGTTTACACTGTGACAGGTAATGGTGGCTCTTGTCCCAAATCCGACAGCAAGCCTTCCCCAAAACAGTGCTGCGCTGCCCCCCCAGTAACAATTAGCTGCTTCTCTGCTCTCGCACACTACAGTAGGGAACAGGAGAGCAGAAGAAAAGCCAGGGCATGGCAGTGTGTGCTGCCAGCAGGCTCCCAGCCACAGCTCACCTTATCTCCAGCCAGGACCTTGAAGGAGGCAATGACCTGGTCAGCTGTGTCTGTGTCGGTCGTCTCCCGGGACATGAAGTCGATGAAGGCCTGGAAGGTCACAACCCCGCTGTTGTTGGGATCCACCAGGCTCATTATCCGGTTGAACTCAGCATCTCCCTGCCAGGAACAGAGGAGAGACACTTTAAGTATCAGTTGCTGGAAGCAAGCACAGACCTCAAAGCCACTCGAGTGAGAAGAGGGGATAGCTGCCTCGCAGCTCAGCTGCTGGGGAAGACCACTGGAGAAGTGAAGGCTGCCTCGCACCGTGCACTGGGCCAGGCAGCAAATGTCCTCATTGTCTAAGATGGGTTTTACCCTCCTGGGCAAGGGATGGCTGAAGGACAAGCAGTTCCATGCTGCGGGCTGGCAGGATGCTCACCCCTTACGAAGGAAGGTCAGACAGTGCTGTTGCCTCCCCTACACCAGGAAAGGGCCTAGGCCAAAGCTCCTTTCCAGCTGGGTGCCCAAAGCCTGGCCAAGCCCACACTGTGGGGAAGAATCAAACTTAGTGCACCAGAAGTGGGGGAACATCGTCTCTTCTCAGCACAGGCTAACCCCAAGAGCAACAAAGCTTCACGGGGGCTGCCACCTCCATTCCCAGATGCTCCCTGAGCCAAGAGCTGCTGCATACAAGAGGGCTTTCCCCGAGACTGGGAAGCCAGCTAGGCCCTTCCACCAGGAAATAAAGCTCTCAAAAAGAGACTGAGTTTCCGGGTCTGTGCACAAGGCTCAAATGGGTTCCAACGAAGAAGTCAAATCATGCATCACAGATGAGACTCCGAGGGCCAAGAACGGAGCCTTGGCTCTGCGCAGTGATAGTCTACCAAAATGTCACATTCCCCCCCAACGACAGTGACAGCTAAGCATTGGCACAGAAAACATCAAGCAGTGCTATTCAAAAAAAAGGAGATGGTCAGAGAAAAGGAGGAGAAAAAAAAGGGGGACAATAGCAGATAGCATACCAGACTGTATCCTGTGGAGATAAGGAGAGCCCGGAAGTCATCCGTGTCCATGCTGCCTGTGCGCTTCTATTCCAAGAGGATGACAGGAGGAGGAGGAGGAG